>JARQOD010001116.1:0-109119 GCA_033576555.1 Oophaga sylvatica | reverse complement strand
AACGGGGGGGGAATAAAGCTCAAAAAACACGTACTACGCAACTGGCAGAGGAATAAGCCCCCAAAATAACGTAGCACTCAGAAACAGGGCAGAGGAAAAAAGCCCCAAAATAACCCAGGTACTGCGCAACCGGTGGGAATAAAGCCCCAAATAAACAGCTATACAGCAACAGGGCAAGGTAAAGTAAAAATAACACAGCTACACAGAAACCGGGGGAGGAATAAAGCTCCAAAATTTAACTGCACTGCAGGAACACGGCGGGGAAAAAAGCTCCAAATAACAAGCTACTGCAGCAACACGGAGGGAAAATAAAGCTCAAAAACCAGCTACTACGCAACACGGCGAGGAATAAAGTAAAATAACACAGCTACTACAGCAAAAACGGCAGAGGAAAAAGCTCCAAATAACGTAGCTACTGCAGGAACACGGCGGAGGAATAAAGCCCCAAAAATAAACACAGCTACTGCAGGAACACGGCGGAGGAATAAAGCTCCAAAAAACCCACAGCTACTGCAGCAACATGGCAGAGGAATAAAGCTCCAAATAACACAGCTACTGCAGCAACACGGCAGAGGAATAAAGCTCCAAATAACGCAGCTACTACAGCAACACGGCGGAGGAATAAAGCTCCAAATAACGCAGCTACTACAGCAACACGGCAGAGGAATAAAGCTCAAAATAACACAGCTACTACAGCAACACGGCAGAGGAATAAAGCTCCAAATAACGTAGCTACTACAGCAACACGGCAGAGGAATAAAGCTCCAAATAACACAGGTACTGCAGCAACACGGTGGAGGAATAAAGCTCAAAATAACACAGCTACTACAGCAACACGGCAGAGGAATAAAGCTCAAAATAACACAGCTACTACAGCAACACGGCGGAGGAATAAAGCTCCAAATAACGTAGCTACTGCAGGAACACGGCGGAGGAATAAAGCTCCAAATAACACAGCTACTGCAGCAACACGGCAGAGGAATAAAGCTCAAAATAACACAGCTACTACAGCAACACGGCAGAGGAATAAAGCTCAAAATAACACAGCTACTACAGCAACACGGCAGAGGAATAAAGCTCCAAATAACGTAGCTACTGCAGGAACACGGCGGAGGAATAAAGCTCCAAATAACACAGCTACTGCAGGAACACGGCGGAGGAATAAAGCTCCAAATAATGTAGCTACTACAGCAACACGGCAGAGGAATAAAGCTCCAAATAACACAGGTACTGCAGCAACACGGTGGAGGAATAAAGCTCCAAATAACACAGCTACTGCAGGAACACGGCGAAGGAATATTGCCCCAAATAACGCAGCTACTGCAGCAACACCGCAGAGGAATAAAGCTCCAAATAACACAGCTACTGCAGCAACACGGCGGAGGAATAAAGCTCCAAATAACGCAGCTACTGCAGGAACACGGCGAAGGAATATAGCTCCAAATAACGCAGCTACTGCAGCAACACCGCAGAGGAATAAAGCTCCAAATAACACAGCTACTGCAGGAACACGGCGAAGGAATATTGCCCCAAATAACGCATGATGTTTTACAACAATAAGGTTGTGAAAGTTTTGAGAGTTCACTGGTGTTACCCATCATAAGATGTTTCTTGTGTGGCTCCTTGGTAATGAGACATCTTTTTATAGGAATCAGTTAAACCAGGTGATGTTACTTGTCACTAAGTGGAAGGATTGATTTCTAATTACTGATAGATCTCAGCCAATGTCAGGACTTTTTGTGGCTTTTTCCACCTATCTTTCTTGATGTGTTTAATACTTTCCCTGTGTCATTTTTCATTAATACTGTGATGATACTGCAAGCTCCATTTCTTGTGCTGTTCTAGAACTTTCCACCTAGCACTACAACCCCCAGCGTGTTTGGCCAGTACAGAGCCGGACTGAAAATCAGTCCTCATCCTTGCTGCTGACAGCCCACAGAGCAAAGCCCCCCTCCCTCTCTCTCTGAACAGCTCACTCTCTCATCCCTCCCACCTCAGGAATTCTTTAGGAATTTTCTTTGTCTTCCAAACCCTGCAGAAAGATCCCATAGCCATTATGAGAATTTATTCTTTTGATCATAACACGGTGTGAGCTTTCATTAGAAACACGAAAGTTACTGTTTTAAAACCTGTGTCCATCGGGCGTCGTTCCCGTGGTACTGGTGAACCCGAAACTCCAACAGAACCCGAGAAATGGGATTCTCGGATGCACCATGAACTATCTCACCCAAGTTTGGGCTCATTTGAACCGTCATTTTAAAGTAAGATTATTGATAGGTCTGCCATTATTCTGCTAGTTTCCCAGAAGGCGGTATGAACCTTATGATCTTTCAGAGTTCAAACTATAACTTGTGGCCCGGGGAGGTGGCCAGAAAACCATCCCCTTTTGTGAGGTCAGCAGCCCACATGTATAAGTCTTGCGGTGAGCCCCCCTTATTCATTCCAGGCTGTGATGACTGACTAACAGATCTGCAAATGAACGATGACGTGTGGCTCCTCCCCCAGCCTGTCTTGCCTGTACATGATCTAAGTACAATGTAAGTGATTTTCACCTTTAATCCTGTTTTATTTTTAACTGCATTGTACATAACTGTATTGTCTCAGCTTGTTACCTTTTTTTTTTAAATATAAGCACTGCCTGCAGTTTAAGGAATAAACCTATAAATTTATTAGTTTGTCTCTCCTGCTCTATAAACGAATTTGCACGTGCCTGAAGTACTACGCTACTAATTTGGGGTTGCTACGGACCCTCTTGATAAATTGTTCATTAAGTAAATCGTAGCTGGTGGCAGCTAAAAGGAAGGGGTGTCAAGTGTTAACCTATTGGGTGGCGTTGGCAGTGACGGAGCGGGTTTTATAAGTGTATTGCCTGGCTGCGGCCCGGAGTAATTATAATTCCCTCACTGCAGCGTGCCCAATAGCCAGCACACATCCAAGTGGCCCGTCTGGCGACTAATTATCCTAGCTGCAGTTCCCTAACTGACCTGAGGGTAAGGGTGGCGCCAGAGAGCTGCAAGTTCTTAAGTGGAAGTGGGATAATTATAAATCCCTGCAGATTATTGGGTCGGACGGCAGCAGCCGTCGTGTGTGTGCGCGTTTTCGTCACATTTGCGGCACAGAGGGATCACAAGCCGTGATACCCGGGCTACCGTGTGGCGGACCGTGTGCACGTTCATCACAAATACACATAACTTATGGACATCTGTGAATGATTTATTTGCTTGTGGATTGGATGGTTGTTACCAACATCTTGTGAGAATTTCATGTTGATCGCACCTTTACAAAGAGATTTACTTAGAACATTGGTGACGTGTTGAATACTTATTTCACCCGCTCTACATATACACTGCACAGTACCTCTTCTCCCAGCCTGTTTATACACAAACACTTATATATAAAGTAGTTGGCAAAACAGAAGGAGCGGATCCATCACCTGTAGAACAGTCCAGTGATTGGGACCCTTGTGTCAGCCATCGTTCTGCACACCCCAAATCTCCATCCAGTCTTGTGTCCAGTTTCTTTACATCACTTCTTTCAATCTTCAATGACTTTTCTACTATGATGTAATGACTGATGATTGTTTCACCTTTTATGAGGATCGTAGCATCACTATGATAGTTTTGCCTTATTAACCTACTAATAATTGCCGTTATTTCTTTCCCTACTGCCAAAATAACCAGATACGTGAGGGGTGCTGGATGTCCAGACATGCGGTGAAGGCCAGCCACAGCGTCCAGACATATGGGGGACACCGCACACACAGTGCAAAATTATGACTGCATAACCAAAAAACACATAACATCACACCCTACTATGTGTGATACTTTATTACGTGTCCCAATATTGTGCCACCAAAATCCCTTAGAAATCCAAGAGGGCATCTGATACAATCAATCAAGTCCACACAGTCAAGCAAAATAGTTCAGGCAGAGCAGTGCCCGGCTCCATCACATGTATTATGTATTAGTGATGCTGAATTCGTATAAACTGGAATGTGATGGGTGATGCTGAATAAAGCTGTGTTATCTGCCACAATTACAAAGACTGTGTAGAATCACTGTCACAACTCTGTTGTTGGGTTGACAGGGATCAGGAGCTCCTTTCCTGTCCCTAAAAATAGAGGGCGCCCTAGTTCACACTATTCCCCAGCATACTTCTGATGGTGAAGATGTCAGGGCCACGTACATCGCTTTATCTCCTGAATCCGCCCTCTGTCTGTAATCTTCCCCCACCCAGAGAAGAGGGGAGTAGCAGTGCACCGTAATACACCAACCAGACTAACAAGGTAACATGAACAGGAGAAACGGAAAATACTAAACATACAAATATACACTCACATCTTGTGAATAGGCTGGAAATGAGTTCTGAGCAGAAGCTCCCTCTGGTGGTTACAAACGGTACTGGACTGTCCAGTGAAGATTGTGAGGATTGGGAATCAGGTGTTACTGACTGGTCTTATATAAGGGAGTCACCTTCCCATCAGGGTTGCCGGTGATCAATTGTTCTGGTTGAGGCGCTTCCCACGGCTGTGGGGCGTCGGGACATGGCATAGCTTGCCTAGCTAGCCAATGCTCCCACGCCGCCAGTCCACGACGACGTGAGGCATGGGTCCCAGATGGTAAGAGAATGTGGACCCACTGGACCACGGAGGGAGACCCGGGCCTGCCCGGACTAGGGAAGGGCAGCGACCGGGATCCGTGGCAGCTGAGCATGTGGGCAAGGTGGCGACCTGCAGGACTAGACAACACCGCACAACTTCAGGTAAGAAGAAACATAAAGTTTACTTAAAGAAACAAAGTACATAAACAGAACATAAGACCGGGCTCCCGATTCCGCACATCAGAGAAGGGTACACAACTCAGGATCACAGACGAGTGCTGGAGGACATCACGGGTAGATGCAGTCCAGGGTTATCTGGCACAGGCATACTTGGACGGCCTCTCTCTCAGGCCTTAGGCGTAGCACAGGCTCAGCAGGAGAACATCAGACACCGACCTCAGACAGACTTCAGACGATGGCAGGGTCATCACGGGTTGATGAAGTCCAGGATCATCTGGCACGGGCATACTAGTATGGCCTCACTCTCAGGCCTCGGGCGTAGCACAGGCTCAGCAGGAGAACATCAGACACCGGCCCAGGACGAACGTCAGACGATGGCGGGGTCATCACGGGTTGATGAAGTCCAGGGTCATCTGGCACGGGCATACTAGGACGGCCTCTCTCTCAGGCCTCAGGCGTAGCACAGGCTCAGCAGGAGAACATCAGACACCGACCCAGGACAGACATCATCACAGGGTAGACCAAGGAGGAACCGGCAGGACAGGCAGGTTGTCACGGCAAGTGACCAAGGCAGTCTCTGGGACAGGCAGGTTGTCACGGCTAGTGACCAGGGCAGTCTCTGGGACAGGCAGGTTGTCACGGCAAGTGACCAGGCAGTCTCTGGGACAGGCAGGTTGTCACGGCTAGTGACCAGGGCAGGCAGGTTGTCACGGCTAGTGACCAAGGCAGGCAGGTTGTCACGGCAAGTGACCAGGCAGTCTCTGGGACAGGCAGGTTGTCACGGCAAGTGACCAGGCAGTCTCTGGGACAGGCAGGTTGTCACGGCAAGTGACCAGGCAGTCTCTAGACAGGCAGGTATATACGACCTGATATGGTGGAGCCTCCAGGTAGGCTGCAGTCGGATGGCAGATGATCGCTCCAGGTGAGCAGGCAAGAGCCGGGGATCTCTGCAGATGATGTCCGAACTTCCGGATGGAGCTGCAGTCGGATGGCAGATGATCGCTCCCAGGTGAGCAGGCAAGAGCCGGGGATCTCTGCAGATGATGTCCGAACTTCCGGATGGAGCTGCAGTCGGATGGCAGACAGGCAAGCCGACAGGTAACAGGCAGGAAACTGGAATCAGGAGCTGATGGCTGAAACAGAGTTAGACTGCACAGGAACAACAGGGACACGGATTGGATCTCAGGGAGTCAGGAACACGGACAGGAACATGGATTGGATCTCAGGGAGTCAGGAACACGGATTGGGTCTCAGGGAGTCAGGAACACGGACAGGAACATGGATTGGATCACAGGAACACGGACTGGAACACAGGCCTCGGACTCCGGACATCTGGCAATGATCGGCAGGATCCGGACATCAGGCAGGAAGGATAGGATCCGGACATCTGGAAGTGGTCGTCGGACATCGGACATCAGGCCATGGTCATCAGGCATAGAATCCGGACATCTGGCAGCGACCTGAAAAGGAACCCCAGCGGTCTGGTGCAAGCCCCGCCAGGCTCAACGGGAGCTGGCCGGGGATTGCACAGAGGCTGAGCACAGAGTAACAGAAACTCAGCACACACCGGACTCCTCTTCCAAGATGAACTCAGGTTATATAGCAAGGATTCACAGTCACTGGCACAGGGTTCTGGACACAGCAGGATTTCAGGAACATAACACAAGGACACAGTTCAGACAGTCAGGTACAGGATGCGATCCAAGATCAGGGGTTCAGGTAATTAGACACAGCAGCAGGAACAGGAACGGCATGGTATCACAAGGCCTCCAGGAACAGGCGATCAAGATCAGGGGTAATCAGCCCCAGCCTAGGACGGGAAATCACCAAGGCGAACAAAGACACAGTTCAGACATTCAGGTACCGGGTTTGATCCAGGATCAGGGAACAAGACACAACAGGAACAGGGAATCAGCTCTCCAGAGCTGATCAAATTCAGAGCAGGAGCTGAACACACAACCACATACGGCTAGGTTCAGGGATTCAGTGTGGATTCAATGTGAAGCTCTGGCAACGCCCACTAGGGCTGAGGAACTTTATATATGAGCTGCTTCACAGCGATAGGCTGGAGCAGTAATTCTAGTAAACACCCAATCCACATAAAAGCAGGACAGGTGTGGGCCGCGCCCCCTATGCAGAGCCAGACACACAACACAGAGGGAACCCAACAATGGCTGCTGCCAACCACGCAGTAAGTCATGCATCACTGCAGAGGACTTTGCAAGCTACGGACGGCTTTCACAGCAAGTCAGGAACCGCACATGCGGGCGGTCATGCAAAGCAGCGGAGCCACTCACGCAAGTACGGGTACGCAGCAGAGCCGGGAACTGAGCAGCATCCATATAGGTAACAGACAACAGTATCCCAGCTGGTTAGGGGGAAAGGAGCAAAAGGGTTAATGCAAAAACATGCAGAGTAACGCTGGAAAACAAAGTACAGACAATACCAGCGTTACACTGGTCTGAATCCTTGATTCCTGTTTCCTTTGTAGCCTGCTGTGTCGTGTCTGAATCTCCTGCTAAACAGATAAGACATTTTCTTCTTTTTGTTTTTGTGCTTGATTTTTGCATTTTGTCCTGCACTTCTGTGGGGGCCTTCAGGGTCCCCTCCGGGGCTTTTGCCTCTCAGTTCAGTTCAGCCACTGATGTTTGTACATTTGCTTTTTCCAGTTTTTTCAGTGGCTGCTGTTTTGTTTTTGGTTACACCAGAGAACTAATTTAGGTGGTAGAGGTCGTGTGATCTCAGGTGTTTTTTGAAATTAGCAGAGTTGGTGCTTTTCAGGGTTTTTTGGGATTGCAGTAAGTGCCCTTCCTATCCTTTTCTATTTAGTAAGTTTGGGCCCCAACGTTTGCTCATACTATTTTCTGTCTGTGTCAGTATTTCTTCTTGTCTAACCGCCATTACATGTTTGGGGGCTTTCTATGTTCTTTGGGGATCTGCTCCGGGGCAGATAGCTTTCCTCTTTCTATCTTTAGGTGTAGTTAGTTTCTCAGGCTGTGACGAGGCGTCTAGGACCAACGTAGGAACGCTCCACGGCTGCCTCTAGTTGCGGTGGTTAGTCAGGGTACTGCAATCTCATAGTTTCCAACTGCTCTGGTGTATTTCCTTTTTTGCCTGCTCTCCTCAGCTACCAAATCATAACAGTATCACCGGCCAAAACTGAAAATTATATGGTACTCACAGAAGGGAAAAATATTGTGAAAGAAAAAAGTTGTCAGAGTTGTCAGAGATTTTTTTTTTCTGTTTGTTGCATTTTTTTTTTCCCTCTGTATCTCTGGGTGCTGAGGCGGATTTTTTCTCTCAATGGAGTTTGCGCAGTTGTCTGGCCGTGTGGATCAGCTTGCTACTGAAGTTCGGAGTATTGCTACCTATTGTAATGTATGTAGTACAGTTCATATAGTGTCTTGTGCTTGGGTGCGATGAAAACACATGAGACACAGGTTTGATATAGAAGGTCTTGTATTACTTCATACAAGTGGCAATAATAGTCACACAGTTTGCAGATACAAAGCAGGAGACACAGCAGGCCAGAGTAATCTAAGCTCAGCAATCACTCTCACAACAGGTTCAGGATCTCTTCTCTGTTACCATAAGTCCATGCAAACGTGGATTTATCAAATAGCAAGGTTCCAAAGTCCACGAGTGTTCCAAAGTTCCACAATAGGAAATAACTGGAGTACAAGGTCCAAGGCTTCCAGGAGTCAGGTCACAGGTTCACTGCAGGCTTGATTCTGAAGCACTGATTGCTCAGCTGTGGCTGCTTAAGAAGCAAGAGGGAGAGAATCAGGGAGGGAACATGCAAGCTGGAAACTCCATATTGACTGAGGGCAAGACAGCTGCAGCAAGACAGAAAGTAAAATGGCTGACGGAAAAACTGAGTTTCAGGAACATGTACACAGAACCTTACATTACTCCCCCCTTAGGGACAACCTCCGGATGACCTCAGACCAGGCTTGTGTGGGTACCTCTGATGAAACTGACGGAGCAAGCAAGGAGCATTAACGTTATTGACTGGTTCCCATGAATTGTCCTCCACTGGGTAGCCCTGCCATTTAATCAATATTGTAACTGATTTCTATACAACCTGGAATCTAGAATCCTTTCCACCACAAATTCTTCCTGACCATCGACTAGCACTGGGTCAGGGCAAACGTCCAGGAAACGTATTGGGTGTCGCAGCCTTTAGTAGAGATACATGAAAGACAGGGTGGATTCTCATAGTTCTGGGCAGTTGAAGACGACAAGCGACAGCACTTATAATTTTACTGATTTTATAAGGTCCAATGTATTTATGTCCCAACTTAGATGATGGAATTCTTAACTTAAGATTTCTGGTTGACAGCCAGACCAGGTCTCCTACCTTGAAAGCTGGTGCAGGTTTACGAAATTTACCCGCGGCTTTCTTGTACCTTTCCTGAGCCAATTCCAGATTTCCCTTTAGAAGATCCATATTCTTCTGTAAAGACGTGATTCTTTCAGCCACTGCTGGCAAAGGCGTTTCTATGGGAAATCGAGGAAGAATATTAGGATGATAACCTAAATTGGAGTAAAAAGGAGACTGCTTAGTGGAGGCGCTCTGAGAGTGTTATACAGAGAACTCAGCCAGTGGAAGTAGATCCACCCAATCATCCTGTAGGTGGCAGATAAAGCAGCGAAGATACTGCTCCAGGGTCTGATTGGTTCGTTCCGTCTGTCCATTAGTCTGAGGATGAAAAGCAGAAGAAAGGTTCACTTTAATGTCCAATGCTGCACAGAAATTTTGCCAAAACCTTGAAGTGAATTGCACCCCTCGATCCGAAATAACCTCATCTGGTACTCCATGTAAACGAAACACATTTTTAATCATCAAATCTGATGTCTGTCTTGCAGTGGGTAAGCCGACACAAGGGATAAAATGAGCTGCTTTTGTTAAACGATCAACCACCACTAGCATGGTGTTCTTCCCTTGAGAGGTTGGTAACTCCACAATGAAGTCCATAGAAATGGATCCCCACGGGCGGGACGGGGTGGGAAGAGGTTGCAACAGACCAGTTGGTGAGGAGCGAGGTGTTTTGCATCTTGCACAGACTTCACATGAAGTGACATAGTTTAAAACATCCTTCCTGCAAGTGGGCCACCAAAAGAAACGAGAAAGAAATTCCTGTGTCTTTAGAATTCCTCTATGCCCAGCTATCTTGGAATCGTGAATGAGTTGCAATACTCTTAATCTGACTGTTTCAGGAATATACAGACGTTGTCCCTGAATCCACACACCATTCTTAAAGACAAGACTTACGTCCCTTGGGGGTTGTGCCAAAAAGGAATCCGCATGGTATGCTTCCTTGATGTCCTTAAGTAGGTCTTGATTATGAATCACTCCCAGGAATCTAGAGTCAGGAAGAATAGTCTTAGGAGGAGTAATTGGACGTGTCTCTGCTGAATAAATCCTAGAGAGTGCATCAGCCTTTCCATTGCGCGATCCTGGTCTATAAGAAATGATAAAATTAAATTGGTTTAAGAAAAGATTCCAGCGAGCCTGGCGAGGAGTCAGGCACTTAGCCGACCTGATAAATTCAAGGTTACGATGGTCTGTCAGGACGACTATTAACTGTGCAGCTCCCTGAAGAAGGTGTCTCCATTCTTTGAAGGCGGCAATAATGGCCAACAACTCTCTATTGCCCACATCGTAGTTCCTCTCAGCCGAAGACAACTGCTGGGAAAAGAAGGCACAGGGATGCAAGACATTCTTCTCACCTGTTCTCTGAGAGAGTATAGCTCCAACGGCACAGTCTGAAGCATCCACCTCTATTATGAAGGCAAGTTCGGGGTTGGGATGTACTAAGATAGGTGCAGTGGTAAATTTATCTTTTAGACGGGAAAATGCTTCCTGGGCTTGGGGAGTCCAGGAGAACCTAGACTCTTTCCGGGTAAGTTGGGTGATAGGTGACACTACCTCAGAGAAATTCCTAATGAAACGTCTATAGAAGTTGGCAAACCCGATGAAGCGCTGCACCTCCTTCACATTTCTAGGACTTGGCCAATCCTTGATGGCTTGGGTCTTGCTTCCATCCATACTAATTCCTTGTGTAGACAGTACATACCCCAGAAATTGAATTTCGGTCCTATGGAATTCACACTTTTCAAGTTTGATGTAAAGATGATTTTGTCTTAGACGTTCCAAGACCATTCTCACATGTCCATGATGTTCCTCTGTGGAGTTAGAAAAAATTAGAATATCATCCAAATAAATCACCACGAATGTATCTAGGAGATCCCTGAAGATGTCATTCACCAAGTGTTGGAAAGTGGCTGGGGCGGTACTCAGACCAAAAGGCATAACTAGATATTCAAAGTGTCCATAGCGTGACCTGAATGCAGTCTTCCATTCATCCCCAGGTCTAATACGGACTAAGTTATAGGCCCCACGGAAAATGCTAGTTTAGAAAAATTTTGGCATGTCGCACTCTCTCCAATAACTCAGGGATTAAAGGCAATGGATAACGGTTTCTAATAGTAACCTTATTGAGTTCCCTATAGTCTACGCAGGTCTCAGAGATCCATCTTTCTTCTTTACAAAGAAGATGGGTGCACCTGCAGGAGATGAAGAGGGGCGTATGAAGCCCTTGGCTAATTTTCGTCTATGTAATCCTTTAAAGCCTTTAGCTCGGGCCCCGCCAGGGGGTAGATCTTACCAAAAGGTATCTCTGCTCCAGGCAATAATTCAATTGGACAATCATATGGACGGTGAGGGGAAGCTGGTCAGCGTTCTTCTTGTCACATAAATCCACATAGTCCTGGTATACAGCTGGTAGTTCAGGGACTCACCTGTTCCTTTAGAAGACCTGAAACTTGGCTATCTGTTTTCTGAAGTGAATCCCTCCCTCTCCCCGTTAATGGTAGATTCTGAGCCCTGCATCCATGCTAGCCCTGTGGAGTGGGAGAAGAGATAAGCTGACATTCCCTCTATATCTGTGTAATGGACCTAGGCTCTGTATTCCTGTCCACTGTCCGAGGTAGCTAGGACCATCACAGCTCTGATGAGTAGCCTTCCACTGCTCCCCTGTTGTCAGAGCAAGGAACCATCCTAAATTCCATTTGTGAGTCGTCATGAGCTGAGCATCATCCCAACTATCACCCGAGTTGATGAACGAAGCAATGAGAATGTTTCCTTACCCTCACTACCCGTGAGGAACTGACAAACTGCAGTTCCCATCCCTCTCCCTCAGAGTAACGGAGTTTAAGTCCTGACAGATCGTGCTGCATCTCTCTGACCTGTAGGTGTGACCTAACCCAGATCCCCTCCCTCTCCAGTGTATGGTGACCAGTAGTCCTCATACTCCCTGCTTCATATGTAGTGTGACCTACACATGAATCATAGATCTCCCTTGTAAACCGAGTCCTGCTGCATCACTACCTCTCTGTGTAAGTGTCTACCTGATGGCACCGTTGCATTCCCTTACCTACTCAAGGTTTAGCTGGAGGATGTAGAAAGTTAGTCGCATGCCTTTCGAACCATTCTCTTGCCTGAGCACCTGCATCCCCTCCCTCTCCCGTGTAGTGGTGACCTGGGCTGCTGCATCCCCTCCCTCTCCCTGTGTATGGTGACCTGAGCACCTGCATCCCCTCCCTCTCCCCGGTGTAGTGGTGACCTGAGCACCTGCATCCCCCTCCCTCTCCCTGTGTAGTGGTGACCTGAGCACCTGCATCCCCTCCTCTCCCTGTGTAGTGATGACCTGAGCTGCTGCTCCCTCCCTCTCCCCTGTGTAGTGGTGACCTGAGCCTGCTCATCCCCTCCCTCTCCTGTGTAGTGGTGACCTACTGCATCCTCCCTCTCCTGGTAGTGTCCCTAGCTGGCACCCTCCCTCTCCCCGTGAGTGGTGACCTAGCACAGTGCATCCCTCCTTCCCCGTTATGTGACCTGAGCACTGCATCCTCCTCCCGTGTAGTGGTGACTGAGCCTGCACCCTCCCTCTCCCTGTATGGTGACTGACTCGCATCCTCCCTCTCCCCGGTGTAGTGGTGACCTGAGCCTGCATCCCCTCCCTCTCCCCTGTGTAGTGTGACCTGAGCTCCTGCATCCTCCTCTCCCCGGTGTAGTGGTGACCTGAGCACCTGCATCCCTCCCTCTCCCCTGTAGTGGTGACCTGAGCTAGCATGCATCCCTCCCTCTCCCCGGTGTAGTGGTGACCTGAGCACCTGCATCCCCTCCTCTCCCTGTTAGTGGTGACCTGAGCACCTGCATCCCCTCCCTCTCCCTGTAGTGGTGACCTGAGCACCTGCATCCATCCCTCTCCCCGGTATGTGCCTGAGCATGATCCCCTCGTAGACTGAGCCTGCATCCCCTCCCTCTCCCGTAGTGTTAGGATGGTAGACCTGAGACCGTTTCTCCCTCCCTCCCCTGTGTATGTGACTGAGCACTCATCCCTCCTCCCGTGTAGTGTGCCTGAGCACCTGCATCCCTCCTCTCCCTGGTAGTGGTGACCTAGCACTGCATCCCCTCCCCTCCCGTGATGGTGACTGAGCACCTCATCCCTCCCTCCTGGGTAGTTGTGACCTGAGCACCTGATCCACTCCCTGTGTAGTGTACCTGAGACTGCTTCCCTCACTCCCCGTGTGTATGGGACTAGCAGTGCATCTCAGTTCCCGTGTATACTCCCTCATCCTCCCTCTCCTGGTAAGTGGTGACCTGAGCATGCTCCCTCCTCTCCCGTTAGTGTGACCTGAGCACCTGCATCCCTCCCTCTCCCCGTGTAGTGGTGACCTGAGCCTGCATCCCCTCCCTCTCCCCTGTGTAGTGGTGACCTGAGCACTGCATCCCTCCCTCTCCCGTGTAGTGGTGACCTGAGCACCTGCACCCCTCCCTCTCCCCGTGTGGACCGAGCCTGATCCTCTTCCGATGTGATGATACGTGTAGGTGACCTGAGCGGCAGTTGCATCCCTCCCTCTCCCCTGTGTAGTGGTGACCTGAGCCCTGCATCCCCTCCCTCTCCCGGTGTAGTGGTGACCTGAGCACCTGCATCCCCTCCCTCTCCCCGTGTAGTGGTGACCTGAGCACCTGCATCCCCTCCCTCTCCCCGGTGTAGTGGTGACCTGAGCCCTGCATCCCTCCTCTCCCCGTGTAGTGGTGACCTGAGCACCTGCATCCCCTCCCTCTCCCCTGTGTAGTGGTGACCTGAGCACCTGCATCCCTCCCTCTCCCGGTGTAGTGGTGACCTGAGCACCTGCACCCCTCCCTCTCCCCGTGTAGTGGTGACCTGAGCACCTGCATCCCCTACCTCTCCCCGTGTAGTGGTGACCTGAGCACTGCATCCCCTCACTCTCCCGGTGTAGTGGAGACCTGAGCAGCTGCATCCCCTCACTCTCCCCGATGTAGTGGTGACCTGAGCGCACTGCCTCCCCTCCCTCTCCCCTGTGTAGTGGTGACCTGAGCACCTGCATCCCCTTCCTCTCCCCGATGTAGTGGTGACCTGAGCGGCAGCTGCCTCCCCTCCCTCTCCCCTGTATAGTGGTGACCTGAGCACTGCATCCCCTCCCTCTCCCCTGTGTAGTGGTGACCTGAGCGGCAGTTGCATCCCCTCCCTCTCCCCGTGTAGTGGTGACCTGAGCACTGCATCCCCTCCTCTCCCCTGTAGTGGTGACCTGAGCGCAGTTGCATCCCCTCCCTCTCCCGATGTAGTGGTGACCTGAGCGGCAGTTGCATCCCTCCCTCTCCCCTGTGTAGTGGTGACCTGAGCACCTGCATCCCCTCCCTCTCCCCGGTGTAGTGGTGACCTGAGCACCTGCATCCCCTCCCTCTCCCCGATGTAGTGGTGACCTGAGCACCTTGCATCCCCTCCCTCTCCCCGTGTAGTGGTGACCTGAGCACCTGCATCCCCTCCCTCTCCCCTGTGTAGTGGTGACCTGAGCATCTGCATCCCCTCCCTCTCCCCTGTGTAGTGGTGACCTGAGCACTGCATCCCCTCCCTCTCCCTGTGTAGTGGTGACCTGAGCACCTGCATCCCCTCCCTCTCCCCGTGTAGTGGTGACCTGAGCACCTGCATCCCCTCCCTCTCCCCTGTGTAGTGGTGACCTGAGCACTGCATCCCCTCCTCTCCCCGATGTAGTGGTGACCTGAGCACTGCATCCCCTCCCTCTCCCCGGTGTAGTGGTGACCTGAGCACCTGCATCCCCTCCCTCTCCCCTGTGTAGTGGTGACCTGAGCATCTGCATCCCCTCCTCTCCCCTGGTGTAGTGGTGACCTGAGCACCTGCATCCCCTCCCTCTCCCCTGGTGTAGTGGTGACCTGAGCATCTGCATCCCCTCCCTCTCCCCGTGTAGTGGTGACCTGAGCACCTGCCTCCCCTCCCTCTCCCCTGTGTAGTGGTGACCTGAGCACCTGCATACCCTCCCTCTCCCCGGTAGTGGTGACCTGAGCGGCAGTTGCATCCCCTTCCTCTCCACTGTGTAGTGGTGACCTGAGCACCTGCATCCCCTCCCTCTCCCCGTGTAGTGGTGACCTGAGCTGCTGCATCCCCTCCCTCTCCCCGTGTAGTGGTGACTGAGCACCTGCATCCCCTCCCTCTCCCCGATGTAGTGGTGACCTGAGCACCTGCATCCCCTCCCTCTCCCCGGTGTAGTGGTGACCTGAGCATTTGCATCCCCTCCCTCTCCCCTGTGTAGTGGTGACCTGAGCACTGCATCCCCTCCCTCTCCCCGTGTAGTGGTGACCTGAGCACCTGCATCCCCTCCCTCTCCCCTGTGTAGTGGTGACCTGAGCATCTGCATCCCCTCCCTCTCCCCTGTGTAGTGGTGACCTGAGCACCTGCATCCCCTCCCTCTCCCCGTGTAGTGGTGACCTGAGCACCTGCATACCCTCCCTCTCCCGGGGTAGTGGTGACCTGAGCGGCAGTTGCATCCCCTTCCTCTCCACTGTGTAGTGGTGACCTGAGCACCTGCATCCCCTCCCTCTCCCCGGTGTAGTGGTGACCTGAGCTGCTGCATCCCCTCCCTCTCCCCTGTATAGTGGTGACCTGAGCTGCTGCATCCCCTCCCTCTCCCCTGTGTAGTGGTGACCTGAGCACCTGCATCCCCTCCCTCTCCCCTGTGTAGTGGTGACCTGAGCACCTGCATCCCCTCCCTCTCCCCTGTGTAGTGTGACCTGAGCTGCAATCCCCTCCCTCTCCCCTGTGTAGTGGTGACCTGAGCACCTGCATCCCCTCCTCTCCCCTGTGTAGTGGTGACCTGAGCGCTGCATCCCTCCCTCTCCCCGGTGTAGTGGTGACCTGAGCACCTGCATCCCCTCCCTCTCCCCTGTGTAGGGGTGACCTGAGCACCTGCATCCCCTCCCTCTCCCCGTGTAGTGGTGACCTGAGCCTGCATCCCCTCCCTCTCCCCGGTGTAGTGGTGACCTGAGCACTGCATCCCCTCCCTCTCCCCTGTGTAGTGGTGACCTGAGCACCTGCATCCCCTCCCTCTCCCCTGTGTAGTGGTGACCTGAGCCTGCATCCCCTCCCTCTCCCTGTGTAGTGGTGACCTGAGCAGTCTGCATCCCCTCCCTCTCCCCTGTGTAGTGGTGACCTGAGCACCTGCATCCCTCCTCTCTCCCGTGTAGTGGTGACCTGAGCACCTGCATCCCCTCCTCTCCCCGGTGTAGTGGTGACCTGAGCCCTGCATCCCCTCCTCTCCCCTGTGTAGTGGTGACCTGAGCACCTGCATCCCCTCCACTCTCCCCTGTGTAGTGGTGACCTGAGCGGCAGTTGCATCCCCTCCCTCTCCCCTGTGTAGTGGTGACCTGAGCAGCCTGCATCCCTCCCTCTCCCCGGTGTAGTGGTGACCTGAGCGGCAGTTGCATCCCCTCCCTCTCCCCTGTGTAGTGGTGACCTGAGCACCTGCATCCCTCCCTCTCCCCGTGTAGTGTGACCTGAGCACCTGCATCCCCTCCCTCTCCCCGGTGTAGTGGAGACCTGAGCACTGCATCCCCTCCCTCTCCCCGTGTAGTGTGACCTGACGGCAGTTGCATCCCCTCCCTCTCCCCGATGCAGTGGTGACCTGAGCACCTGCATCCCCTCCCTCTCCCCGGTGTAGCGGTGACCTGAGCACCTGCATCCCTCCCTCTCCCCTGGTGTAGTGGTGACCTGAGCAGCAGCTGCATCCCCTCCCTCTCCCCTGTATAGTGGTGACCTGAGCACCTGCATCCCCTCCCTCTCCCCGGTGTAGTGGTGACCTGAGCACCTGCATCCCCTCCCTCTCCCCTGTATAGTGGTGACCTGAGCACCTGCACCCCTCTCCTCTCCCCTGTATAGTGTTGACCTGAGCACCTGCATCCCCTCCCTCTCCCCTGTGTAGTGGTGACCTGAGCACCTGCACCCCCTCCCTCTCCCCTGTGTAGTGGTGACCTGAGCACCTGCATCCCCTCCCTCTCCCCGGTGTAGTGATGACCTGAGCACCTGCATCCCCTCCCTCTCCCCTGTGTAGTGGTGACCTGAGCACCTGCATCCCCTCCCTCTCCCCTGTGTAGTGGTGACCTAGCACCTGTACCCCCTCCCTCTCCCCCGTGTAGTGGTGACCTGAGCACCTGCATCCCCTCCCTCCCCCCTGTGTAGTGGTGAACTGAGCACCTGCACCCCCCCCCCCCCCCCCCCCCCCCCCCCCCCCCCCCCCCCCCCCCCCCCCCCCCCCCCCCCCCCCCCCCCCCCCCCCCCCCCCCCCCCCCCCCCCCCCCCCCCCCCCCCCCCCCCCCCCCCCCCCCCCCCCCCCCCCCCCCCCCCCCCCCCCCCCCCCCCCCCCCCCCCCCCCCCCCCCCCCCCCCCCCCCCCCCCCCCCCCCCCCCCCCCCCCCCCCCCCCCCCCCCCCCCCCCCCCCCCCCCCCCCCCCCCCCCCCCCCCCCCCCCCCCCCCCCCCCCCCCCCCCCCCCCCCCCCCCCCCCCCCCCCCCCCCCCCCCCCCCCCCCCCCCCCCC
Source organism: Oophaga sylvatica (assembly GCA_033576555.1). Taxonomy (NCBI): domain Eukaryota; kingdom Metazoa; phylum Chordata; class Amphibia; order Anura; family Dendrobatidae; genus Oophaga; species Oophaga sylvatica. The sequence goes on along the minus strand of JARQOD010001116.1, from coordinate 91,425 downwards.
CCCCCCCCCCCCCCCCCCCCCCCCCCCCCCCCCCCCCCCCCCCCCCCCCCCCCCCCCCCCCCCCCCCCCCCCCCCCCCCCCCCCCCCCCCCCCCCCCCCCCCCCCCCCCCCCCCCCCCCCCCCCCCCCCCCCCCCCCCCCCCCCCCCCCCCCCCCCCCCCCCCCCCCCCCCCCCCCCCCCCCCCCCCCCCCCCCCCCCCCCCCCCCCCCCCCCCCCCCCCCCCCCCCCCCCCCCCCCCCCCCCCCCCCCCCCCCCCCCCCCCCCCCCCCCCCCCCCCCCCCCCCCCCCCCCCCCCCCCCCCCCCCCCCCCCCCCCCCCCCCCCCCCCCCCCCCCCCCCCCCCCCCCCCCCCCCCCCCCCCCCCCCCCCCCCCCCCCCCCCCCCCCCCCCCCCCCCCCCCCCCCCCCCCCCCCCCCCCCCCCCCCCCCCCCCCCCCCCCCCCCCCCCCCCCCCCCCCCCCCCCCCCCCCCCCCCCCCCCCCCCCCCCCCCCCCCCCCCCCCCCCCCCCCCCCCCCCCCCCCCCCCCCCCCCCCCCCCCCCCCCCCCCCCCCCCCCCCCCCCCCCCCCCCCCCCCCCCCCCCCCCCCCCCCCCCCCCCCCCCCCCCCCCCCCCCCCCCCCCCCCCCCCCCCCCCCCCCCCCCCCCCCCCCCCCCCCCCCCCCCCCCCCCCCCCCCCCCCCCCCCCCCCCCCCCCCCCCCCCCCCCCCCCCCCCCCCCCCCCCCCCCCCCCCCCCCCCCCCCCCCCCCCCCCCCCCCCCCCCCCCCCCCCCCCCCCCCCCCCCCCCCCCCCCCCCCCCCCCCCCCCCCCCCCCCCCCCCCCCCCCCCCCCCCCCCCCCCCCCCCCCCCCCCCCCCCCCCCCCCCCCCCCCCCCCCCCCCCCCCCCCCCCCCCCCCCCCCCCCCCCCCCCCCCCCCCCCCCCCCCCCCCCCCCCCCCCCCCCCCCCCCCCCCCCCCCCCCCCCCCCCCCCCCCCCCCCCCCCCCCCCCCCCCCCCCCCCCCCCCCCCCCCCCCCCCCCCCCCCCCCCCCCCCCCCCCCCCCCCCCCCCCCCCCCCCCCCCCCCCCCCCCCCCCCCCCCCCCCCCCCCCCCCCCCCCCCCCCCCCCCCCCCCCCCCCCCCCCCCCCCCCCCCCCCCCCCCCCCCCCCCCCCCCCCCCCCCCCCCCCCCCCCCCCCCCCCCCCCCCCCCCCCCCCCCCCCCCCCCCCCCCCCCCCCCCCCCCCCCCCCCCCCCCCCCCCCCCCCCCCCCCCCCCCCCCCCCCCCCCCCCCCCCCCCCCCCCCCCCCCCCCCCCCCCCCCCCCCCCCCCCCCCCCCCCCCCCCCCCCCCCCCCCCCCCCCCCCCCCCCCCCCCCCCCCCCCCCCCCCCCCCCCCCCCCCCCCCCCCCCCCCCCCCCCCCCCCCCCCCCCCCCCCCCCCCCCCCCCCCCCCCCCCCCCCCCCCCCCCCCCCCCCCCCCCCCCCCCCCCCCCCCCCCCCCCCCCCCCCCCCCCCCCCCCCCCCCCCCCCCCCCCCCCCCCCCCCCCCCCCCCCCCCCCCCCCCCCCCCCCCCCCCCCCCCCCCCCCCCCCCCCCCCCCCCCCCCCCCCCCCCCCCCCCCCCCCCCCCCCCCCCCCCCCCCCCCCCCCCCCCCCCCCCCCCCCCCCCCCCCCCCCCCCCCCCCCCCCCCCCCCCCCCCCCCCCCCCCCCCCCCCCCCCCCCCCCCCCCCCCCCCCCCCCCCCCCCCCCCCCCCCCCCCCCCCCCCCCCCCCCCCCCCCCCCCCCCCCCCCCCCCCCCCCCCCCCCCCCCCCCCCCCCCCCCCCCCCCCCCCCCCCCCCCCCCCCCCCCCCCCCCCCCCCCCCCCCCCCCCCCCCCCCCCCCCCCCCCCCCCCCCCCCCCCCCCCCCCCCCCCCCCCCCCCCCCCCCCCCCCCCCCCCCCCCCCCCCCCCCCCCCCCCCCCCCCCCCCCCCCCCCCCCCCCCCCCCCCCCCCCCCCCCCCCCCCCCCCCCCCCCCCCCCCCCCCCCCCCCCCCCCCCCCCCCCCCCCCCCCCCCCCCCCCCCCCCCCCCCCCCCCCCCCCCCCCCCCCCCCCCCCCCCCCCCCCCCCCCCCCCCCCCCCCCCCCCCCCCCCCCCCCCCCCCCCCCCCCCCCCCCCCCCCCCCCCCCCCCCCCCCCCCCCCCCCCCCCCCCCCCCCCCCCCCCCCCCCCCCCCCCCCCCCCCCCCCCCCCCCCCCCCCCCCCCCCCCCCCCCCCCTTTTCCCCCCCCCCCCCCCTTTTTGGGGCCCCTCCCCCCCCCCCCGTTTTGGGGGGGGGCCCGACCCCCTTCCCCCCCTCTCCCCTTTTAAAGGGGCCCCTGACCCCAAACCCCCCTCTCCCCTGTATGGTGCCGGGGCCCCCCCCCCCTCTCCCCGGTTGGGGAACCTAAACCCCTGCCCCCCCCCCCCCCGGGTTTTGGGCCGGCACCCCCCCCCCCCCCCGGTGGGCCCCGGCCCCCCCCCCCTTTGGGGGGGTCCCTTCCCCTCCTTTTCCCCTGTGTAGTGGGACCTAAAGCACCGGCATCCCCTCCCTCCCCCGGTGTAGGGGAAACCCCTGACACCTGCACCCCCTCCCTCCCCCCGGTTAGTGGTGCCGGGGAAACCCAAAAATTGGGGCCATCCCCTCCCCCCCCCTGTGTAGTGGGCCTGAGCACCTGCATCCCCTCCCTCTCCCCTGTGTAGTGAGTGACCTGAGCACCTGCACCCCTCCCTCTCCCCTGTGTAGTGGTGACCTGAGCACCTGCATCCCTCCCTCTCCCCGGTGTAGTGGTGACCTGAGCACCTGCATCCCCTCCTCTCCCTGTGTAGTGGTGACCTGAGCACCTGCATCCCCTCCCTCTCCCCTGGTGTAGTGGTGACCTGAGCACCTGCATCCCCTCCCTCTCCCCTGTGTAGTGGTGACCTGAGCACCTGCATCCCCTCCTCTCCCCTGTGTAGTGGTGACCTGAGCACCTGCATCCCCTCCCTCTCCCTGTGTAGTGGATGACCTGAGCACCTGCATATCCCCTCCCTCTCCCCTGTGTAGTGGAGACCTGAGCACCTGCATCCCCTCCCTCTCCCCGGTGTAGTGGTGACCTGAGCACCTGCATCCCCTCCCTCTCCCCTGTGTAGTGATGACCTGAGCACCTGCATCCCCTCCCTCTCCCCTGTGTAGTGGTGACCTGAGCTGCTGCATCTCCTCCCTCTCCCCGGTGTAGTGTGACCTGAGCACCTGCATCCCCTCCCTCTCCCCTGTGTAGTGGTGACCTGAGCACCTGCATCCCCTCCCTCTCCCCGGTGTAGTGATGACCTGAGCACCTGCATCCCCTCCCTCTCCCCTGTGTTAGTGGAGACCTGAGCACCTGCATCCCCTCCCTCTCCCCGGTGTAGTGGTGACCTGAGCACCTGCATCCCTCCCTCTCCCCTGTGTAGTGGTGACCTGAGCACCTGCATCCCCTCCCTCTCCCTGTGTAGTGGTGACCTGAGCACCTGCATCCCCTCCCTCTCCCCGGTGTAGTGATGACCTGAGCACCTGCATCCCCTCCCTCTCCCCTGTGTAGTGGAGACCTGAGCACCTGCATCCCCCCCTCTCCCCTGTGTAGTGGTGACCTGAGCACCTGCATCCCCTCCCTCTCCCCGGTGTAGTGATGACCTGAGCACCTGCATCCCCTCCCTCTCCCCTGTGTAGTGGAGACCTGAGCACCTGCATCCCCTCCCTCTCCCCGGTGTAGTGGAGACCTGAGCACCTGCATCCCCTCCCTCTCCCCTGTGTAGTGGTGACCTGAGCACCTGCATCCCCTCCCTCTCCCCGGTGTAGTGATGACCTGAGCACCTGCATCCCCTCCCTCTCCCCTGTGTAGTGGAGACCTGAGCACCTGCATCCCCTCCCTCTCCCCGGTGTAGTGGTGACCTGAGCACCTGCATCCCCTCCCTCTCCCCTGTGTAGTGATGACCTGAGCACCTGCACCCCTCCCTCTCCCCGGTGTAGTGGTGACCTGAGCACCTGCATCCCCTCCCTCTCCCCTGTGTAGTGATGACCTGAGCACCTGCATCCCTCCCTCTCCCCGGTGTAGTGATGACCTGAGCTGCTGCATCTCCTCCCTCTCCCCGGTGCACCCTCCGCTTGCAGACATTGTGTCAGGTCTCCTGGGCACAGCTGATAGAACAATGGCTGAGTGAGTCCTTGGAGCCTGGTTGCGGTGTTGCACTGGTGCGTCCTCGTTCTCTGTCCCCATCCTCCTCCCTCTCCGCTCGTACGTTCCTCTTTCCGCAGCCAGTACACAGCGCTCCCCCATCCTCTGTGATCTCACTGCACCACTGGGCTGCTGCCACTCTGCGCCCCCCCTACCTGCTGGGCGCGGATGGTACGGTCGGCGGAGGGGCTCCCTGCATGTGCGCTGCTCCTGTGCAGATGCAGACGCCGAGGATGACGTGCGGGCAGGTAAGCGGCGCTGCAGCGCGTCCCCGTGCTGCCGATGGTGCGGGCCGCTCTGCTGCAAGGTGACTCCTGACTGCGGCCGGCGGCAGGTGCGGACGTGGTGTGATGGGCTGCGGCGGGCGGGACTGATGGCAGCGGGACTGAGAGTGCGGGGACCGGCCGACACTGCGAGATTCCTCCGCAAATATGTCCGCGATCAAAGTGTAACAGGAGCTCAGGCCCGAGGTGTCGTTACAGTGTGTCAGTGATCATAGTGATGATGATGATGATGGAGCTCAGCCTCTCATGTGTCGTTACAGTGTGTCAGTGATCATAGTGATGATGATGATGATGGAGCTCAGCCTCTCATGTGTCGTTACAGTGTGTCAGTGATCATAGTGATGATGATGATGGAGCTCAGCCTCTCATGTGTCGTTACAGTGTGTCAGTGAGCATAGTGATGATGATCATGGAGCTCAGCCTCTCATGTGTCGTTACAGTGTGTCAGTGATCATAGTGATGATGATGATGATGGAGCTCAGCCTCTCATGTGTCGTTACAGTGTGTCAGTGATCATAGTGATGATGATGATGATGGAGCTCAGCCTCTCATGTGTCGTTACAGTGTGTCAGTGATCATAGTGATGGGATGATGATGGAGCTCAGCGTCTTGTGTCGTTACAGTGTGTCAGTGATCATAGTGATGATGATGATGATGGAGCTCAGCCTCTCATGTGTCGTTACAGTGTGTCAGTGATCATAGTGATGATGTTGATGATGATGATGGAGCTCAGCCTCTTATGTGTCGTTACAGTGTGTCAGTGATCATAGTGATGATGATGATGATGGAGCTCAGCCCCTCATGTGTCGTTACAGTGTGTCAGTGATCATAGTGATGATGATGATGGAGCTCAGCCCCTCATGTGTCGTTACAGTGTGTCAGTGATCATAGTGATGATGATGATGGAGCTCAGCCTCTCATGTGTCGTTACAGTGTGTCAGTGATCATAGTGATGATGATGAATGATGGAGCTCAGCCCCTCATGTGTCGTTACAGTGTGTCAGTGATCATAGTGATGATGATGATGATGGAGCTCAGCCTCTCATGTGTCGTTACAGTGTGTCAGTGATCATAGTGATGATGATGATGATGGAGCTCAGCCTCTCGTGTCGTTACAGTGTGTCAGTGATCATAGTGATGATGATGATGGAGCTCAGCCTCTCATGTGTCGTTACAGTGTGTCAGTGATCATAGTGATGATGATGATGGAGCTCAGCCTCTCATGTGTCGTTACAGTGTGTCAGTGATCATAGTGATGATGATGATGATGGAGCTCAGCCCCTCATGTGTCGTTACAGTGTGTCAGTGATCATAGTGATGATGATGATGATGGAGCTCAGCCCCTCATGTGTCGTTACAGTGTGTCAGTGATCATAGTGATGATGATGATGAGAGCTCAGCCTCTCATGTGTCGTTACAGTGTGCAGTGATCATAGTGATGATGATGATGGAGCTCAGCCCTCATGTTCGTACAGTGTGTCAGTGATCATAGTGATGATGATATGGAGCTCAGCCCTCATGTGTCGTTACAGTGTGTCAGTGATCATAGTGATGATGATGATGGAGCTCAGCCTCTCATGTGTCGTTACAGTGTGTCAGTGATCATAGTGATGATGATGAGATGGAGCTCAGCCTCTCATGTGTCGTTACAGTGTGTCAGTGATCATAGTGATGATGATGATGGAGCTCAGCCTCTCATGTGTCGTTACAGTGTGTCAGTGATCATAGTGATGATGATGATGGAGCTCAGCCTCTCATGTGTCGTTACAGTGTGTCAGTGATCATAGTGATGATGATGATGGAGCTCAGCCTCCTCATGTGTCGTTACAGTGTGTCAGTGATCATAGTGGATGATGAGATGATGGAGCTCAGCCTCTCATGTGTCGTTACAGTGTGTCAGTGATCATAGTGATGATGAGATGATGGAGCTCAGCCTCTCATGTGTCGTTACAGTGTGTCAGTGATCATAGTGATGATGATGATGATGGAGCTCAGCCTCTCATGTGTCGTTACAGTGTGTCAGTGATCATAGTGATGATGAATGATGGAGCTCAGCCTCTCATGTGTCGTTACAGTGTGTCAGTGATCATAGTGATGATGATGATGATGGAGCTCAGCCTCTCATGTGTCGTTACAGTGTGTCAGTGATCATAGTGATGATATGATGATGGAGCTCAGCCTCTCATGTGTCGTTACAGTGTGTCAGTGATCATAGTGATGATAGATGATGGAGCTCAGCCTCATGTGTCGTTACAGTGTGTCAGTGATCATAGTGTAAGTGATGAATGATGGAGCTCAGCCTCTCATGTGTCGTTACAGTGTGTCAGTGATCATAGTGATAGAGATGATGGAGCTCAGCCTCTCATGTGTCGTTACAGTGTGTCAGTGATCATAGTGATGATGATGATGATGGAGCTCAGCCCTCATGTGTCGTTACAGTGTGTCAGTGATCATAGTGATGATGATGATGATGGAGCTCAGCCCTCATGTGTCGTTACAGTGTGTCAGTGATCATAGTGAGATGATGATAGATGGAGCTCAGCCCCTCATGTGTCGTTACAGTGTGTCAGTGATCATAGTGATGATGATGATGATGGAGCTCAGCCTCTCATGTGTCGTTACAGTGTGTCAGTGATCATAGTGATGATGATGATGGAGCTCAGCCTCTCATGTGTCGTTACAGTGTGTCAGTGATCATAGTGATGATGATGATGATGGAGCTCAGCCTCTCATGTGTCGTTACAGTGTGTCAGTGATCATGTGAGATGATGATGATGGAGCTCAGCCTCTCATGTGTCGTTACAGTGTGTCAGTGATCATAGTGATGATGATGATGGAGCTCAGCCCTCATGTGTCGTTACAGTGTGTCAGTGATCATAGTGATGATGATGATGGAGCTCAGCCTCTCATGTGTCGTTACAGTGTGTCAGTGATCATAGTGATGATGATGATGGAGCTCAGCCTCTCATGTGTCGTTACAGTGTGTCAGTGATCATAGTGATGATGATGATGGAGCTCAGCCTCTCATGTGTCGTTACAGTGTGTCAGTGATCATAGTGATGATGATGATGATGGAGCTCAGCCTCTCATGTGTCGTTACAGTGTGTCAGTGATCATAGTGATGATGATGATGGAGCTCAGCCCCTCATGTGTCGTTACAGTGTGTCAGTGATCATAGTGATGATGATGATGATGGAGCTCAGCCTCTCATGTGTCGTTACAGTGTGTCAGTGATCATAGTGATGATGATGATGATGGAGCTCAGCCTGTCATGTGTCGTTACAGTGTGTCAGTGATCATAGTGATGATGATGATGGAGCTCAGCCCCTCATGTGTCGTTACAGTGTGTCAGTGATCATAGTGATGATGATGATGATGGAGCTCAGCATCTCATGTGTCGTTACAGTGTGTCAGTGATCATAGTGATGGATGAGATGGAGCTCAGCCTCTCAATGTGTCAGTTACAGTGTGTCAGTGATCATAGTGATGATGGATGATGGAGCTCAGCCTCTCATGTGTCGTTACATTGTGTCAGTGATCATAGTGATGGATGATGATGGAGCTCAGCCCCTCGTGTCGTTACAGTGTGTCAGTGATCATAGTGATGATGATGATGGAGCTCAGCATCTCATGTGTCGTTACAGTGTGTCAGTGATCATAGTGATGATGATGATGGAGCTCAGCCTCTCATGTGTCGTTACAGTGTGTCAGTGATCATAGTGATGATGATGATGATGGAGCTCAGCCTCTCATGTGCCCGTTACAGTGTGTCAGTGATCATAGTGATGATGATGATGATGGAGCTCAGCCTCTCATGTGTCGTTACAGTGTGTCAGTGATCATAGTGATGATGATGATGATGGAGCTCAGCCTCTCATGTGTCGTTACAGTGTGTCAGTGATCATAGTGATGATGATGATGATGGAGCTCAGCCTCTCATGTGTCGTTACATTGTGTCAGTGATCATGTGATGTATGATGATGATGGAGCTCAGCCCTCATGTGTCGTTACAGTGTGTCAGTGATCATAGTGATGATGATTGATGGAGCTCAGCCTCTCATGTGTCGTTACAGTGTGTCAGTGATCATAGTGATGATGATGATGATGGAGCTCAGCCTCTCATGTGTCGTTACAGTGTGTCAGTGATCATAGTGATGATGATGATGATGGAGCTCAGCTCTCATGTGTCTTACAGTGTGTCAGTGATCATAGTGATGATGATGATGATGGAGCTCAGCCTCTCATGTGTCTTACAGTGTGTCAGTGATCATAGTGATGATGATGATGATGGAGCTCAGCCTCTCATGTGTCGTTACAGTGTGTCAGTGATCATAGTGATGATGATGATGATGGAGCTCAGCCCCTCATGTGTCGTTACAGTGTGTCAGTGATCATAGTGATGAGTGATGATGGAGCTCAGCCTCTCATGTGTCGTTACAGTGTGTCAGTGATCATAGTGATAGATGATGATGATGGAGCTCAGCCTCTCATGTTCGTTACAGTGTGTCAGTGATCATAGTGATGATTGATGATGGAGCTCAGCCTCTCATGTGTCGTTACAGTGTGTCAGTGATCATAGTGATGATGATGATGGAGCTCAGCCCTCATGTGTCGTTACAGTGTGTCAGTGATCATAGTGATGATGATGAATGGAGCTCAGCCTCTCATGTGTCGTTACAGTGTGTCAGTGATCATAGTGATAAATGATGGAGCTCAGCCTCTCATGTGTCGTTACATGTGTCAGTGATCATAGTGATGATGATGATGGAGCTCAGCCTCTCATGTGTCGTTACAGTGTGTCAGTGATCATAGTGATGATGATGATGATGGAGCTCAGCCTCTCATGTGTCGTTACAGTGTGTCAGTGAATCATAGTGTGATGATGATGATGAGATGGAGCTCAGCCTCTCATGTGTCGTTACAGTGTGTCACAGATTGCTGAACATCTTATTGACCTTACTTGTAAGGGGTGAATCTGAAGGTTTGGTCGCCGGCGCTATCAATGTAAGATTGTTTCATGTCCGTTCTCTCTGTAATCCGCCCCAGTCTCCAGGAACCCTTCATTGTGGAGGTGGATTCTTTAGCAGTTGGGGTCGGATTGTGTTATCGCAGGGGCTCTGACTAACCTGCGGAGTCCATAGAGAGAAATGATATTGTTGGGATTTCTGAGGGCCTCGCTGTCACTTTGGCCTCTGAGAACTGGAGGCGTTTGTGGATGGGACGGTTCATTATCTTACGTTATCACTGATCACAGGAATCTGGCGTACAGTCAATCAGGTGAGCGATTAACCTCCAGAGAGGCCAGGTGGTCCTGTTTTTCTCTAGGATGAATTGTTCCATCACATTTAGACCGGGGTCTAAGAATTTTGAATACTGACGCGTTCTCACACAGTCTTGACTCAGTTTCTCCTCCAGACCTCCATCCTCCATTCTTCCTCATGGTAAGGCGTTTCTATGGTAAACTTGGAGATCCATAAAGTCCAGTCATTGGCTCCTTCCACTACTCTAGGGTCCGAATTCTTTGTGCCTGTGTAGGAGCTTCATGATTCCGTCTTGAGTGGTCATCCTGGGGCCAGAACTGTCCAGGCATGATCTGATTAGAGACTTGATCCTTCTGCGGGATTACCTAGTGCGGAGTCGCTCTCCCGGGTGGTTACATGGGAGCCCTCTGAACATCGTGCCTGATCGGGGGTGCAGTTTGTCTCTAAATGCTGGAGAGCTTTTTGTAGTAAACTGGGGATTGAATTGTCATTTTTCGCTGCCCACCACCCTGAAGCCTCCGAGCTGACGACTGAGAGGACACATCAATCTGTGGAATAAATTGTCAGGTGCTTTGTGGCATCTCGGCAGGAGGCCTGCTCTTCATTTTTATCTCTGGCAGTCGGGTAAATCAGTCTCCTGGAACCTCACCGTTCTGGAATTATGGTTTTCATCCCAATTTTGTAGATTTTTACTTGGATTAGTTCTGAATGCCCCGGGGTGGAGGTCGTTGTGTGAGACTGGGGGATGTCTTGAGGGAGGTTCAAAATAAAATTGGGACCTCTCCGATTCTCCAGAAATGGAAGGCCAATAGAAGACGTTCGGTGGGTCCTGTTTTTAACCCCTCCACAACATGCGCTGTACTAGTTGTGTCCACCCTTTGATGTGGGCTCCGGCGGTGAGCCCATATCTTTCCCGGGACATGTCAGCTGTTTTGAACAGCTGACATGTGCCTGGAGTAGGCGCGGGTGGAATCGTGATCCACCTTCAGCTATTAACCCATTAAATGCCCCCGTCACGTGATTGCAGGTCTCCTGGAGACCTCTATGGTTGTCACTGCTGGATTGCTATGGGCGCCACCTGGTGGTCTGCGTTCATAGCAAGTCAGTAAATCTACTACATACAGGCCATCTGATCATCGCCTGTATGTAGCAGAGCCAATTGGGTTATTAGATATCGCCACGTTCAGAATCGCCCAGTCTATCAATAAAAAAAAGGATTAACCAGATCGCTAAACGGCCTAACAAGGAAAAAAGTAAAAACACCAGAATAACGGGCAATCACAAGATCGTAGCTGCACCAAAATGGTATCAATAAAAACGTCAGCTTGGCGCGCAAAAAATAAGCCCTCACCCGACCCCAGATCACGAAAAATGGAGACGCTACGGGTCTCGGAAAGTGAAGCAATTTTTTTTCACAAACTTTGGATTTTTTTTTAACACTTATATAAAAAAGAACTTAGAGATGTTTGGCGTCTATGAATCCGTAATGACCTGGAGAATCATAATCGCAGCTCAGTTTTACCATTTAGTGAACATGGTAAAAAAAAATCCAAAAAAACTTTGTAGAATTGCACTTTTTTTGCAATTTCACTGGACTTGGAATTTTTTTCCCGTTTTTGAGTACCCTACATGGTAAAACCAATGGTGTCGTTCAAAAGTACAACTCGTCCCACAAAAAACAAGCCCTCACACGGCCATATTGACGGAAAAAAAAAAAAGTTATGACTCTGGGAAGAAGGGGAGCAAAAAAAAGAAACGCAAAAATGAAAAAAGGCTGCGACCTGAAGGGGTTAAGATTGGGGATACGGTTTGGTTGTCATCTAGGAACATTAAACTTAAAGTGCCGTCTGCAAAGTTGGGTCCAAAGTTTATTGGTCCATATGAGATCCTAGAGGTGGTCAATCCTAACGTATTCCATAAATCCCTATTAAAGGAGTATGTCCCCCCTGCATTGTCTCCCTCATCCCCGCCACCTCCGCGTTCAGTAGACGGGGGCCTGCAGTATGAGGGTCAGAGGGTCGTGGATTCTCTGAGGGTCCGTCATCCACTGGAGAAGAGGAGAAATCCGGGGTCCCTGCTCGAGATGTGAGGGCCGATCACTTAGTCAGGACCTTCCATCTCAAATTTCCTGGGAAGCCTGGGGGTCCGGTGGCCCTCCAGCAGACGGGTACTATCAGGATTCCAGGCCGGCCGTCTGGTGCAGGGTGTGCCGAGCGGTTTGTGTTTTGATTGATAGAGACCAGAGCCGGCGTCATTGTCAGCCACATCCTTACCTTGCGCATGCGCGCGGCTTCTGCCTCTCAGTGTATTGGGCCTCTGCACATCCGATCATGCGCAGGGCGCGTCCACCAGCTTCAGAGGCTCCGTGCAGGCAGTCATTGATGGGGGCAATACACGGGATTAAGGAATGGGGTGTGTGAACTTTTCATCAGGGTCATTTGGATGTTTTGGATTGTCACGATGATGTAAAAAGAAAAAACACAGTAGTGACAATAAATGGCTTCACCCAACCACTAACCATGAGTGGAGAGAAAGGTTTGGAGTTATCATTCATATTCTTGAAAAAAGGCCAAGAAAACAAAAATTCTGCCGGGGTGTGTAAACTTATGAGCACAACTGTAGAATAAATGAACTTTAGAAATGCTTTTTCTAAAGATCAGTCTGCGTCCAATGTAATGAATGGACTGTTGGACAGGGTAATTAGAAAGACACAACTGCTGGTGGTTCTGGGGCACCTGACAGGTTCCTTGAGGCTATGTGCACACGTTGCGGATTCCTAGCGGAAACGTCGCGAAAACGCCGCAAAAACGCTTACCCAACGCAACCCATTATATCCTATTGGTTTCCGCAATGCTGTGCACATGCTGCGGGTTTTTCCATGGCTGAATCGCATCACGGAAGAATCCGCAGCATGCTCATTCTTTTTGCGGAATCGCGGCAATTCCGCCGCCATAGGAATGCATTGAACCGCTTACTTTCCGCATGTGGCTGTGCCCACCATGCGCAGTGAGCGGTTCATGTGCGGATGGTACCCAGGGTCTGGAGGAGACGAGACTCTGCCCTGGGTACCATATCCCTGGTAAAATAATAATTAAAATAATAAATCGTGATATTCTCACCTTCCGGCGGCCCCCGCAGCTTTCCCGCCTTCAGCGACGCTCCCGTTCCCAGTGATGCATTGCGAGAATCACCCAGATGACTAGCGGTCTCGTGTGATGCTACGTCATCTGGGGTTATTGTCGCAATGCATCACTGGGAACGGGATTGGCCGGGAGCGTCGCTGAGAGGCGGGAAGGCTGCGGGGGCCACCGGAAGGTGAGAATATCATGATTTATTATTTTTTTATTATTTTAACATTAGATCGTTTTACTATTGATGCGGCATAGGCGGCATCAATAGTAAACAGTTGGTCACACTTGTCAGACACTATGTGACTCGTGTGTCCAACCTGTCAATCAGTTTTCCAAGCGATGCTACAGATCGGTGGAAAACGCTAGTTTCTGGCAGGAATACGCATACCTATAAAATGCGGATTTCCCGCGGCAATTCCGAATGTGTGCACTTAGCCCTAAGGCTCCGGTCCCATGATGCGCTATTGGTGAGTTTTTGGTGCTGCAGATTTTCTGCACCTGTTATGTAAATTTGGTAGCTTGCGTTTCTTCTTTGTTTTCATGCTTTTTATTGTGCTTTTGACCTGCCTATTTTGTCTCTTTTTGGTGTCATGTGTGAGAGGTTGACTCGCTCAGGACGCTCCTTGTGGTAAATCACCTGTTGGTTTATTAGCGCACAGCATAAACTGTAGCGGGGTTGAACACAGTAAACGTGGCCTAATGGCAAATCATAACAAAGACCTTTTTCCTGCAGGATTCACCCGCAGGTAACACCCAAAGTCCTACCTCCTCCTGGAGCCACGTCTGGAGACTTTCTCTCCAAACACACAAAAGAGAAAAAAACTCTTCTCTGCCTTTATGTAGAGATATGGTGAGCAGTCATCCTGCCCATCTGAAAACCCGTCCGGTATCATGGCTGATTAACCCCTTATGAGACTCTAGATCACGGCAGAAAGCACGTGCCTCCCTTCGCATCCAGCGCCCGTCACTCTACTGTCACACGTTATGGTTTGTTTTTGGCACTCTGGTTATTGATTTACTTAGTGCGGTTACATGTGTTTTGATGCTTTTCTGCTATAGAAACGCACTAAAAACTTGTATTCATTTTTAATGATGAAATCTTTGGGGAAAATCCGAACAGAAAGGTCAGTCTACACATAAGAGAAATGGACATGTTGCGGATGTGCAAGTTAGATTATACTGAGTAAAAAAAGTATAGTTGGCACGAGGTTTCTAAAAATCTCATCCACTTTGCTGGAAACGTAATTCACTGCTTTATTGACACACGGATATACGCAGTATCAGAAAAGCCCCAAAATCTCATTGTGGGCACTACGCCTCTCTGAGACTCCTGACTCCGTCCAAAGGTATTTTGGCAGCTCCTCATGATCAGACGGATCCTCGTGTGTAAGGTGTGGCAACAGTCTTCTCCAGACTGCAGGTCTAAGTTCCATCCACAGGCTTTTTCGCTGCTCCTCTCAAGCAGACGGATCCTCTTGTCTCATGTCTCAGGTGTGGAGACATCTTCTCCAGGCTGCAGATCTCACTTCTGTCCACAGGCATTTGGCGACTCCTCGCAAGCAATGGATCCTCGTTGTCTCAGGTGTGGAGACTCTTCTCCAGGCTGCATGATCTCACTTTCATCCACAGGTATTTTGGCGCTCCTCGCAGGTGTAGACGTCGTCCCAGCTGCAGTCTCAGTTCTAGTGTGGAGAGTCGTCTCCAGACTGCAGGTCTTATTTCCGTCCACAGGTATTTTGGTAGCTCCTCACAGTAGATCAGATCCATTAGTTCTCAGGTGTGGAGAAGTCTCTCCAAATGCAGGTCTTAGTTCCGTCCACAGGTATTTTGGTGCTCCTCAAGCAGACAGGATCCTTTGTGTTCTCAGGTGTGGAGACATCTTCTCCAATGCAGATCTAATTCTGTCCACAGGCATTTTGGGGACTCCTTCGCAAGCATATGGATCCTCGTTGTTCTCAGGTGTGGAGAATCTTCTCCAGACTGGCAGATTCATTCCTTTCCACAGGCATTTTGGCGCTCCTCGCAAGCAAGGATCCTGTGTCTCAGGTGTGGAGACATCTTCTCCAGACTGATGGTTCAGTTCCATCACAGGTATTTTGTCGGCTCCTCGCAAGAGACTCTCTCGTGTCTCAGGTGTGGAATCTATCTCCAGACTGCAGGGTCTCAGTTCCATCACAGTTATTTTGTGCTCCTCGTAGATAGACTATCCTCGTGTCTCAGGTGTGGAGACGTAGTCTCAGACTGCGGTCTCCGTTCCGTCCACAGGTATTTTGGCGGCTCCTCGTGATCAGACGGATCCTTTGTCTCAGGTGTGAAGACGTCTTCTGCAGACTGCGGTCTCCGTTCCGTCCACAGTTATTTTGGCGGCTCCTCGCAAGCAGACGAATCCTCGTGTCTCAGGGTGGAGACGTCTTCTCCAAACTGCAGGTTTAAGTTCCATCCACAGGTATTTTGGCGGCTTCTCGCAAGCAGACGGATCCTCGTATTTCAGGTGTGGAGACGCCTTCTCCAAACTGCAGGTCTAAGTTCCGTCCATAGATATTTTGACAGCTCCTCGCAAGCAGACGGATCCTCTTGTCTCATGTCTCAGGTGTGGAGGCGTCTTCTCCAGACTGCAGGTCTCAGTTCCGTCCACAGGTATTTTGGCGGCTTCTCGCAAGCATACGGATCCTCGTATTTCAGGTGTGGAGACGCCTTCTCCAAACTGCAGGTCTAAGTTCCGTCCACAGGTATTTTGACAGCTCCTCGCAAGCAGATGGATCCTCTTGTCTCGTGTCTCAGGTGTGGAGGCGTCGTCTTCAGACTGCATGTCTCAGTTCTGTCCACAGGTATTTTGGTGGCTCCTTGCAAGCAAACGGATCCTCGTGTCTCAGAAGTGGAGACGTTTTCTCCAGACTGTAGATCTCAGTTCCGTCCACAGGTATTTTGGCGGCTCCTCGCAAGCAGACAGATCCTCGTGTCTCAGGTATGGAGACGTCTTCTCCAGACTGCATGTCTCAGTTCTGTCCACAGGTATTTTGGAAGCTCCTCATGATCAGAGGGATCCTCGTGTCCCAGGTGTGGAGACGTCTTCTTCAGACTGCAGGTCTCTGTTCCATCCACAGGAATTTTAAAGGCTCATTGCGAGCAGACAGATCCTTGTGTCTCAGGTGTGGGGCCATCTTCTCCAGACTGCAGGTCTCTGATCCGTCCAGAGGTATTTTGGCGGCTCCATGCGAGCAGACGGATCCTCGTGTCTCAGATGTGGAGACGTCTTCTCCAGACTGCCGGTCTCTGTTCCATCCACAGGTATTTTGGCGGCTCCTTGCGAGCAGACTGATCTTCGTGTCTCAGGTCTGGAGCCATCTTCTCCAGACTGCAGGTCTCAGTTCTGTCCACAGGTATTTTGGCATCTCTGTGATCAGACGGCTCCTTGTGTCTCAGATGTGAACACATCTTCTCTAGACTACAGGTTTCCACTCCGTACACAGATGTTTTGTAAGATTTAGATTAGGGCCATAGATATTCTTTAGAAGAGTCCAGTGCTTTGCTTTCAGCCATTCTTGGATGTTTTTCACTGTTTTGGTTCATTTTCCTGGTTGAGGAGCTATGACCAGCGGCGTAGGCCAAATTTTTTGACCCTGGCATTACAATAGCAAGATGTTTTATCCTTGGTGGATACATTATTCTATTATTGGTGATGACTACAAGGGGTATGATATTATAATGTGGGTGGGGAATGATTTATTATGTTACAGGGGGATATTATTACAAGAGGTTAGTGATTGTGGTCAGGTGGGGGATTCACATCTCAGTGTCTTCTTACTGTGATTAGAAATAAAGTGCAGATTGCTTGTTAATGGAGGCATGATGGTTTTATGATTCAGCAGCCACTGATAAGTAATCTATTCATGAATTTGTAACGATACAGCAGAAAGGGGCTGTGAGTGGTTAATAACCGCACCTCGGACCCTCGTCCGGAGAGATGTGGTCAGTGACTGCTGCTGTGAATGTTCTCCGGTTATAAGGGGGTGGCCCGAGGTTCAGGCCTGGTGCCCTATTATTCATCTCATTAATGATACAGTAGACGGGGTAATAGTGCAGTTTCTAGTTTGCAGATGACACAAGCGTTGTACCATAGTGCTGTCATGATCCATTTTTAGATTTGTGGCAGCTCTGGTTTCACTCTGTTTAAATGTTGCTTTTTTCCTTTCGAGCCGTCAGGGGTTAATGTCAGTTTTCCAGCCGCTGACAATCTGGTGTAACTGCAGTGCTGCTGGGTCCGCTGACGTGGATAATGACCACTTCCACCATCCTTTAAAAGGTCACCTGATGCATCAGCTGACTGTCAGTGATAGAGCAATCTGCAGTGACCAAGCCTGAGTAAGGAGCTCTCTGGGTGCAGTGGTGCTTCTGCTGGGTTCACTTATCTGGTGCCTTTATTCTGCTGTGCGGTGCTTTGCAGCAGAGAAAGCTAAGTGTTTATTTCCTCATCCCTCTCTTGTTTGTCACTGTCCCCTGTGTGGTAATATCTGCAGTGGTCAGGCTAGTGCCCTTCGCCGGCCAGTGCACTAGCCAGGGCAGTATTAGGTGACAGTTAGGGACAAGGTATCCTGACAGTGGTGTTGGTAAGAACCAAATTAGGGTGTTAGGGGAGTGCAGGGACAGGCTCAGGCTTAAGCTCAGTGGTGTCCCTTCCTTCATTTCCCTATTGGTGTGGTGTTGTGAATATGCTGGATGTGGCTTCTGAGCTGGGGCTCCCTCCGGTGGTTGCTGAGGGTAATAAACTGATTAATGAATGGCCTTCAGCTGGCACTGAATGGTAGGATATAAGTGGCCTGAGTTCCCAGCAGCCTTGCCGGTTATCAATTGTTCCTTCTGGTCTTGTTTGAAGCACTGCTAAGTTCCTGCTCTCCTTCAGATAAGTGTTTGCTGTTTTTTTTTTCCTCTGGTTGATTTTCTTTGCTGGTTTTCTGCTTGCAGTGGACTGCTGCCTGTCCCCTTTTGGGGGTCTGGTTCTTCAATTGTGCTCCGTTTTTGTCTGCACTTTTGCTTTGCGCCTTTATTACTTTTTATTTGCTGAATAGCGTTTTGTTACACCAGAGATCTGATTTAGGTGGATGAGATCGTGTGATCTCAGGTTTTTTGGGCAATCAGAAGTGTTGGTATTTTTTAGGATTTTTGTTGGATTGCAGTCAGAATTCTTTCCTGTACTTTTCTGTCTAGACAGATTGGGCCCTAGCGTTTGCTCATTCTATTTTCTGTCTGTGTCCGTGCTTTCTTCTTGTCTAACCGCCATTACATGTTTAAGGGCTTCCTATTTTCTTTGGGGATCTGCTCCGGGGCAGATAGCTTTCATCTTTCTGCCTTTAGGTGTAGTTATCTCTCAGGCTGTGACGAGGCGTCTAGGATCAACGTAGGAACGCTCCACGGCTACCTCTAGTTGTGTGGTTAGTTCAGGTTACTGCAATCCAATAGGTTCCAGCCTCTCTGGTGTATTACCGTTTTTGCTATTTCTCCTCAGTTACCGTAACATAACAGTATAACCGGCCCAAAAAACTGAAAATTATATGGTACTCACAGAAGGGGAAAATAGTAATAAGGAAACTCTGTTTGTTGCATTTTTTTTTCTCCTCTTTTCTCTGGGTGCTGAGGAGGAATTTTTATTTTTTTTTCTCAATGGAGTTTGCACAGTTGTCTGGCCGTGTGGATCAGCTTGCCACTGAGGTTCGGAGTATTGCTACCTATCTTGCTAGGTTGCCAGTTGTGGAACCTAGGATTCCCATGCCAGATTTGTTTTTGGGGGATCGATCTAAATTTCTGAATTTCAAAAATAACTGTAAGTTGTTTTTTGCCTCAAGGCCTAAGTCCTCAGGGAACGCAGCGCAGCAGGTTCAAATTGTCATCTCTCTCCTGCGCGGCGACCCTCAGGATTGGGCTTTTTTCCTGACACCTGGGGATCCTGTTTTGAATGATATTGATGTATTTTTTCAGGCTCTGGGGTTATTGTACGATGAACCTAATGTCACTGATCAAGCTGAAAAGATCTTGTTGGCATTAAATCAGGGTCTTGAAGACACTGAGTTGTACTGTCAGAAATTCCTAAAGTGGCCAGTCCTGACCAAATGGAATGATGATGCTTTGGCAGCCCTTTTTCGGAAGGGTCTGTCAGAGAATGTAAAGGACGTTATGGTGGGTTTCCCTGCTCCCTCTGGTCTCAATGATTCTATTGTCACGCTGTATAGCAGATATATATATGTGATGACAATAATCTATATCAAAAGGGCAACATACTATATAACATGCGCATAGCTATATGATAACATAGATTTACCTGACAGAAAGTCCAGTGGGTCAAAACGGAATCCGTTATACGCTGTCTCCGGCTAGAGGGTGACCGGGGTCTAAGCTGACCCTAAACTGGGGTCCTAACTAATCCCTCAACCTGGAGGTACTGTTAAAGGTACAGAGGTCCAGGCCACCAGCGTAAACCCTGTCTCCTATCAATCCCTGCCAACTGTATTCTAGTCCTAAGAAGGACCCTGAATACCACCAAAGGGAATGAACAGGTAACGGTTAATGAACAGAAAGACATACAAGAAAGACAAGAAATAAAGTAAATAAAGTCTTACATACAACACTCACACACAGTAGGAACACCTAAGGTCTCAGAGATAAACTATAAGCTGTAAGAGTAAAAACAACTAAGGAGCTCTTAGCTTAAGTATTCTCAGAACCGATCCAGTCTGCTAAACTATATGAATGCTTTCACCGGCGTCTAACACCCAGACTGGCAGAAATATAAAGGAAACTAATTAGAACATAAACAAAAGCAGCCGGGCGAGGCTGCACCTAGCCTTAGCAAAGAGCTAGGAAAAATTAACTCTCACATCACCAAAAAACAAAGAAACAGAAGCTCAGCTGTGAGAAGTCAGAATGTGCAATCGCGACGATCTTCGTGGCGATGCACCCATGACAGTACCCCCCTTCTACGAGGGGCCTCCGGACCCTCATGACCAGGTCTGTCCGGGTGAGTTGTGTGAAAGGTCCGTCCACGTTATCATTGACCACCACTGAAGGAGGTAGAGGTGACGGTATGACTGGTGCCACATACTTTTTAAGTAATGACTTGTGAAACACATTATGAATTTTAAACGTAGGAGGGAGGTCCAGACGAAATGCCACAGGATTAATTATGGAGCTGATCCTGTACGGCCCGATGAATCTGGGACCCAACCTCCAGGAGGAAACTTTAAGTTTAATATTCCTGGTAGACAACCACACCAGATCATTCACCTTCAGATCTCGACCAGAAACTCTCCCCCTATCAGCCATCCGTTTGTAACGGTTCTCCGTAACCTTCAGTCTTAACTGATCTGGAACTATCAGTCTCCCTGGAAGTCCCACAGGGGCGTCCCCCTGAGCCCCCAATACCTCCCCCTCAAGCTCAGAGCATACAGCTGACACTACAACTCCCTCCTGAGGAATAGGAACCGGATCATCCATCCTCCCGGTCCCTGGGAAAGTACGAGATAAGGCATCAGGAAGCAACTTTATTGAGCAGTCATATGCGCGATGAGGAGGTAACTCTTTACACCCCTCCTCTGAGAACATCTCCCCAAAGTCCTCCAGAAAAGGAGGCAAAGTCCTAGGTACAACCGCACCGATGACCGTGCTCATGCAGTTATTCTTGCAAAATTCACCCCACTGGCTAATCTTTCTGGATTGCCAATCAATCACTGGTTATGTTTAGCCAACCAAGGAAGTCCCAACACAATAGGAGTAGGTAGACCCTCCAACACATAACAAGACAATTGCTCTTTATGTATTGCCCCTACTCGAAGATCTATGTTATGAACAGCTTGAACCAAGCTACCTTGACCAAGAGGTCTAGAATCAATAGAGAGTATAGGGACCGGTTTGGCCAATACACTCAGTTGCATACCATGCACCTGGGCAAACCGAGCGTCCACAAGATTAGCCCCGGACCCACTATCAAGAAAAACAGAAATCCTCTCAGTTCTAGTACCAATCACCACCTCCGCAGACACGATAAACGGAGAGGGATTTGGGGACGAAATACAGACTCCCAGGTTAACTCCTTGGGTCAAAGAGGTCCGGGATGGACAACCCCCAACAAAATGTCCCTCTCTCCGCAAAAGAAACACCTTCTAGTCTTGCGGCGCACCGCCGATTCCCTCCTACAAAATGATGTCCCTCCCAACTGCATGGGTTCCTCAGAACAGACCAGGGGAACCTCAGTATAAGGGACTTTAGTAGTAGGTGGAGTCATCACGGGGGGCGGAGTTACCTCGCGTCTTCCCCGAAGACGTCTATCAATGCGAATAGCGAGGGCCATAGCAGCCTCCAGTGATGGAGGAGAATCATACTGAGCCAACACATCTTTTAATTTGTCAGACAACCCTTGACAAAACTGGCTCCTAAGAGCTGGGTCATTCCACTGAGTATCTGTTGCCCATCTACGGAACTCAGAAGAATATTCCTCCGCTGGACGATTTCCTTGCCGTATTTTACGCAACCTTGTTTCAGCAAGGGAGACTCGATCCGGATCATCATATACCAGACCCAGGGCAGTAAAAAATCGATCCACTGACTGGAGATCTGGGGAGCCTGGAGGAATAGAGAACGCCCAAGATTGAGGATCCCCTTGTAAGAGCGAGATAACAATTCCCACCCTCTGCTCTTCACTCCCAGATGACCGAGGCCGCAGCCGAAAGTACAATTTACATGCCTCCCGGAAAGTAAAAAATTTGTCCCGCCCACCAGTGAACCTGTCCGGGAGAGCAACCTTAGGTTCAGATCTGGTTTGCTCCGGGGGGGACAGAACCTTGGACTTAATGTCTGCCAACTCCATGGACAATCCCTGCAACTGCCGGGCCAGCTGGGCTACTGGATCCATGATAGCTGGGGAGAATCTTTAGTATAGGCCGGTGAAAATGTCACGCTTTATAGCAGATATATATATGTGATGACAATAATCTATATCAAAAGGGCAACATACTATATAACATGCGCATAGCTATATGATAACATAGATTTACCTGACAGAAAGTCCAGTGGGTCAAAACGGAATCCGTTATACGCTGTCTCCGGCTAGAGGGTGACCGGGGTCTAAGCTGACCCTAAACTGGGGTCCTAACTAATCCCTCAACCTGGAGGTACTGTTAAAGGTACAGAGGTCCAGGCCACCAGCGTAAACCCTGTCTCCTATCAATCCCTGCCAACTGTATTCTAGTCCTAAGAAGGACCCTGAATACCACCAAAGGGAATGAACAGGTAACGGTTAATGAACAGAAAGACATACAAGAAAGACAAGAAATAAAGTAAATAAAGTCTTACATACAACACTCACACACAGTAGGAACACCTAAGGTCTCAGAGATAAACTATAAGCTGTAAGAGTAAAAACAACTAAGGAGCTCTTAGCTTAAGTATTCTCAGAACCGATCCAGTCTGCTAAACTATATGAATGCTTTCACCGGCGTCTAACACCCAGACTGGCAGAAATATAAAGGAAACTAATTAGAACATAAACAAAAGCAGCCGGGCGAGGCTGCACCTAGCCTTAGCAAAGAGCTAGGAAAAATTAACTCTCACATCACCAAAAAACAAAGAAACAGAAGCTCAGCTGTGAGAAGTCAGAATGTGCAATCGCGACGATCTTCGTGGCGATGCACCCATGACATCTATGTCATTAGCGATTCAAATTGACAGACGTTTGCGTGAGCGTAGAGGTATGCGTGAGATAGTGTTGCCTTGTGATCCAGCTTCTGAACCCATGCAGTGTGATAGAGTGACTTCTGGGGCTCAGTGTCATGAGTTTCGTAAACGCAATGGGTTATGTTTCTACTGTGGTGACGCCTCTCATGCTATTTCAGTCTGCCCTAAGCGGGGAAGACGTTTTGCACGCTCAGTTGTCTTGGGTAGTGTTCAGACTAAATTTCTGTTGACTGTTACCCTGATTTGCTCCCTGTCCACATTTTCTGCTCAGGCTTTTGTTGATTCAGGAGCAGCTATTAACCTGATGGATTTTGACTTTGCCAAACGTGGGTTTCCCATGATACCCTGCGGAAGTCTATTCCCCTACTGGGCATTGATTGTACCCCTTTGGCGGAGAATAAACCCCAGTTCTCTACTCAGGTGATAATGAGGGTTGAACCTGATCATCAGGAGAGTTGCAAATTTCTGGTGCTGTATAATCTGCATGACATTATTGTACTAGGTTTCCCTTGGTTGCAGTCTCATAATCCTGTTTTGGATTGGAAATCTGTGTCTGTAACCAGTTGGGGTTGCCAATGTGTTAATGCCAACACTCCTGTTTTTTCTGCCTCTCCCCAATCTCAGGATGTTCCTGACTTTTTGACTGATTTTTCTGATGTGTTTAGTGAAAGTAAATCTGCATCTTTGCCCCCTCACTGGAACTATGATTGCGCTATTGAGTTAGTGCCTGGTGGTAAATTTCCTAAGAGTCGCCTTTTTAACTTATCTGTACCTGAACACGATGCCATGTGATCTTATATCAAGGAGTCATTGGAGAAGGGTCATATCAGACCATCCTCTTCACCCTTAGGTGCCGGTTTTTTCTTTGTGGCCAAAAGGATGGTTCATTGAGGCCGTGTATTGATTATCGCCTCCTGAATAAGATCACTGTTAAATATCAATATCCGTTACCTTTGATTTTTGACCTGTTTTCCAGGGTGAAAAGTGCTAGTTGGTTTACCAAGCTTGACCTCAGGGGGGCGTATAACCTTATTCACATTAAGCACGGGGATGAATGGAAGACGGCGTTTAATACCCCAGAGGGGCATTTTGAGTACCTAGTGATGCCTTTTGGGCTCACTAATGCCCCTTCCGTCTTCCAATCCTTCATGAATGATATTTTCAGGGATTTTGTGGATAAATTTCTGATTGTTTATTTGGATGATATCTTGATTTTTTCCAATGACTGGAACTCTCATGTGAAACATGTTCGGACTGTGTTCCAGATTTTGAGAGAGAATGCACTGTATGTGAAGGGATCAAAGTGTCTTTTTGGCGTACAGAAGGTCTCATTTCTGGGATTCATTTTGTCTCCGTCTGTTATTGAAATGGACCCGGTCAAGGTTCAGGCCATCTGTGATTGGGTTTCACCCTACCTCATTGAAGGCTCTTCAGAGATTTTTGGGTTTTGCCAATTTTTATCGTAAATTTATAGGTAATTTCTCTGGTATTGTTAAACCATTGACTGATTTGACCAAAAAGGGCTCCGATGTGGTGAATTGGCCTCCTGAGGCAGTTTCTGCGTTTCAGGAACTTAAGCAGAGATTCATTTCTGCTCCTGTTCTACGGCAGCCTGATGTTTCTCTGCCGTTTCAGGTGGACGTTGATGCCTCTGAGATTGGGGCAGGTGCCGTTTTGTCCCAAAGGGATCCAGAGACCTCTAAGAGTAACCCTTGTGCCTTTTTCTCTCGAAAATTTTCTCCAACTGAACGTAATTATGACGCTGGTAATCGGGAGTTATTGGCCATGAAGTGGGCCTTTGAAGAGTGGAGACATTGGCTGGAAGGAGCCAAACATCAGGTGGTGGTCCTCATGGACCATAAGAACCTGATTTATCTCGAATCAGCCAAGCGACTTAATCCTAGACAGGCCAGGTGGGCCTTGTTTTTCACACGTTTTAATTTTGTGGTTTCTTTTCTTCCTGGCACTAAGAATGTCAAGGCGGATGCCCTCTCGAGGAGTTTCTTTACAGATTCTCCTGAGTTATCTGATCCTGCTGTTATTTTGAAAAAGGGTGTGGTTCTTTCCGCCATTTTGCCCAATTTGAGACTGGCTCTAGAAGGGTGTCAGGAGGATAAACCTGAGCGCTGTCCTGTTGGGAAGTTGTTTATTCCAGACCAGTGGAAAAAGAGTGTGATGTCTGAGATTCATTGTTCCATGTTGGCTGGTCATCCTGGGATTTTTGGTACCAGAGACTTGGTGAGTTGCTCCTTTTGGTGGCCTACCTTGTCTCGTGACGTCAGGGACTTTGTGCAGTCCTGTGGGACTTGCTCTCGTTCCAAGCCTTGCTCTCATTCTAGTGGTTTGTTAATGCCATTATCTGTACCCAAGAGGCCATGGACCCATATTTCTATGGATTTTATTTCTGACCTTCCTGTCTCTCAGAGAATGACCGTTATCTGGGTAATCTGTGATATGTTTTCCAAGATGATACATCTGGTGCCATTACCTAAGTTGCCTTCCTCCTCCGAGTTGGTGCCTTTGTTCTTTCAGCATGTGGTTCGGTTACATGGCATTCCGGAGAACATTGTGTCTGACAGAGGAGTCCAGTTTGTTTCCAGATTTTGGAGGACATATTGTTCTAAACTTGGTGTTCAGTTCTCTTTCTCCTCTGCATTTCACCCTCAGACCAATGGACAAACCGAGAGAACAAACCAGACCTTGGAGACTTATTTGAGATGTTTTGTGTCTGCTGATCAAGATGACTGGGTCTCTTTTTTGCCTTTGGCTGAGTTTGCTCTTAATTATAGAGCTAGCTCTGCCACCTTGATGTCTCCATTTTTTTGCAATTCCGGGTTTCACCCTCGATTTTCTTCAGGACAGGCAGAGGCTTCTGTCTGTCCGGGTGTTGACTCCATTGTGCAGCGTATGCAGCAGATTTGGGACCAGGTGGTGGAGAGGTTGTCTCTCTCTCAGGAGAAGGCCCAGCGGTTTGCCAACCGGCATAGAACTGATGGTCCTCATTTTAAAGTCGGGGACTTGGTTTGGTTGTCCTCAAGGAATATCCCTATGAAGGTTGCATCTCCAAAATTTAAGCCAAGGTTCATTGGACTTTATAAGATCATGGAAATTATTAATCCGGTTTCCTTCCGTTTGCTTCTTCCAGGGCCATTTAAGATCCATAACGTGTTGCACAAGTCCTTATTGAAGAGGTTTGTCAAACCAGTGGTTGCTATGGCTGCACCTCCCGACCCTGTTTTGGTTGAGGGCAATTTGGAGTATGTGGTTGAGAAGATATTGGATTCTCGTTTTGCTAGACGGAAACTCCAGTATTTGGTTAAGTGGAGAGGTTATGGTCAGGAGGACAATTCTTGGGTGTTTGCTTCGGACATTCATGCTGGGAGACTTATCCGTGCCTATCATCGAGCCCATCCTGATTGGCCTGGTTGCGCAGGTGAGGGTTCGGTGACCCCTCCTCAAGGGGGGGTACTGTTGTGAATATGCTGGATGCGGCTTCTGAGCTGGGGCTCCCTCCTGTGGTTGCTGAGGGTAATGAACTGATTAATGAATGGCCTTCAGAAACTGGCACTGAATGGTAGGATATAAGTGGCCTGAGTTCCCAGCAGCCTTGCCGGTTATCAATTGTTCCTTCTGGTCTTGTTTGAAGCACTCTAGGTTCCTGCTCTCCTTCAGATAAGTGTTTGCTGTTTTTTTTTTCCTCTGTTTGATTTTCTTTGCTGGTTTTCTGCTTGCAGTGGACTGCAGCCTGTCCCCTTTTGGCGGTCTGGCGCTGCAATTGTGCTCCGTTTTTGTCTGCACTTTTGCTTTGCTCCTTTGTTACTTTTTATTTGCTGAATAGCGTTTTGTTACACCAGAGATCTGATTTAGGTGGATGAGATTGTGTGATCTCAGGTTTTTTGGGTAATCAGAAGTGTTGGTATTTTTTAGGGTTTTTGTTAGATTGCAGTCAGAATTCTTTCCTGTACTTTTCTGTCTAGACGATTGGGCCCTAGCGTTTGCTCATTCTATTTTCTGTCTGTGTCCGTGCTTTCTTCTTGTCTAACCGCCATTACATGTTTAATGGCTTCCTATTTTCTTTGGGGATCTGCTCCGGGGCAGATAGCTTTCATCTTTCTGCCTTTAGGTGTAGTTATCTCTCAGGCTGTGACGAGGCGTCTAGGATCAACGTAGGAACGCTCCACGGCTACCTCTAGTTGTGTGGTTAGTTCAGGTTACTGCAATCCAATAGGTTCCAGCCTCTCTGGTGTATTACCGTTTTTGCTATTTCTCCTCAGTTACCGTAACATAACAGTGTGGCCTACCTCCCCACTTTTCCATCCCGTTGTTGGTGTGTTGTGCTGTCCGCTGACTGACTCCCCCCCCCTACCCCGTGGGGTCGTTTTATATACCATGACAAGTGCAATCTATGGAGGACAGTCATGAGTTCCTGGGTGACTTGGACAAGCCGAGTGTCTGGGCCTCCACGTGGCAGGTCAGGTTGAATGTGGAGAGATGTAAAGTTCTGCTAACAGGACTAATAATGTGTGGACACCGTATGGACTAGGGGTTTAAGAATCATAGAATGGTAGAATTGGAAGGGACCTCCTGGGTCATCTGGTCCAACCCCCCTGCTCAAAGCAGGATTCACTAAATCATCCCAAACAGATGTCTGTCCAGCCTCTGTTTGAAGACTTCTATTGAAGGAGAACTCACCACCTCTCGTGGCCGCCTGTTCCACTCATTGATCGCCCTAACTGTCAAACATTTTTTTCTAAGCCAGTTATGAATCCACCTAACAGTTGCCTTGTCCATTCCATACTCAGTCATTTTTTCAATAAGGATGGTGTGAGATACTTTGTCAAATGCTTTGCTGAAGTCAAAATATACTATATCTACAGCATTTCCCTGATCCACCCAGTCAGTGATTTTGTCATAGAAGGAAATTAAGTTAGTCTGACATGACTTATTAGTTACAAACCCATGCTGACTCTGTTTAATCACTTCATACTTATCCAGGTACTTGCATACATGTTCTTTAATAATTTGTTCAAAGATCTTTCCTGGTATAGAAGTCAGACTCACCGGCCTGTAGTTCCCTGGGTCCACCTTCTTCCCTTTTTGAAGATAGGAACAACATTTGCTCTTCTCCAGTCTTCTGGGACTTCTCCTGTTCTCCAAGAATTTTCAAAGATTATGGACAGTGGTTCAAGAAATTCTTCTGCTATCTCCTTCAGTACTCTGGGGTGTAATTCATCTGGACCTGGAGACTTGAATTCATTTAGGTTAGCTAAGTGTTTCCTCGCTGTCTTTCTGTTTATAGATATCCTGGATTCTTCTATTCCTTTAATAGGACAGTGAAGATCAGTTGATGTATACATTTCCTTTCTGAGAGAAAACAGATGCAAAATAGGAATTTAAAAGTTCAGTCTTTCTCAACATCCTGACTTACCATTTCATCATTTTCATCCTGTAAAAATCCTATAGCATCTTTGACTTTTCTTTTACTTTTGACTTATCCCCGAAATCCTTTTTTATTGCTTTTGACGTCTCTTGCAAGCCTTGATTCATTGTCAGCTTTAGATAATCTGTTTTGTGCCCTGCAGGTTCTGCAGACGGCATTATATTTTTCTTTAGATATGCCTCCCTCTTTCCATTTGCTAAACATTTCTTTCTTCCATTTTAGCATGTGTTTAAGTTCTGTGTTCATTCATCCTGGTTTCCTTAAATGCTTCCTATTCTTCCCTCTGTAACGGGTCTGGGAGGCGGAACCTCTGAGCTTTATTATACAAGGAGGCTTTCCTTGTAAAGGAGCGGGTGGCGCCCGGGGAGACGGGCAGGAAGTCACTGCAAGTGACGGGAGCAGTCTCTGGACAGACAGGTGGGAGGTCACGGCAAGTGACCGGGGCAGTCTCTGGATAAACAGGCGGGTAGTCACGGCAAGTGACCGGGGCAGTCTCTGGGTAGACAGGCAGGTAGTCACGGCAAGTGACCGGGACAGTCTCAGGACAAACAGGCGGGTAGTCACGGCAAGTGACCGGGGCAGTCTCTGGGTAGACAGGCAGGTAGTCACGGCAAGTGACCGGGGCAGTCTCTGGACAAACAGGCGGGTAGTCACGGCAAGTGACCGGGGCAGTCTCTGGGTAGACAGGCAGGTAGTCACGGCAAGTGACCGGGGCAGTCTCTGGATAAACAGGCAGGCAAGGGGCCAGGGCAGTCTCTGAATGGACAGGTATATACGACCTGAGATGGTGGAGCCTCCCGGTAGGCTAACAGGCAGATGACAGATGAGCGCCCCAAGTGAGCAGGCGAGAGTCTCTGGAATAGCCGATGGACACCGCAGGTGATGGCCGAACCTCCAGGTAGGCTTGCAGGCAGATGGCAGATGAGCGCCCCCAAGTGAGCAGGCGAGAGTCTCTGGAATTGCCGATGGTCACCACATGTGACGGCCGAACCTCCAGGCAGGCTTGCGGGCAGGTAGCAGACAGCAAACTGGCAGGAAACAGGCAGGTAACTGGTAACGGACCCTGAGGGCTGAAGCAGAGTTAAACAGTGCAACAACAACATTGCTCGGGCACCTCCATTAAGGAGGAAGTACTTTATATAGGGTGGAGTCCTCCGGCATTGGCCGGGGACCTTTTTGAAAGATGCGCGCGGCCCCTTTAAGAGCGGGGGAGCGCGCGGGCGCACGCCCTAAGTCCAGAAGCAGGGAAGGAGCGCGCGGCCCCAGCAGGACGGAAGGAGGACGCTGAGCGCGGGTAAGGGGGGCGACGTCCCTGCCTGGCAGAGGACGCTGTCGCAGGGGAACCGCGTCCCTGCCTGGCAGAGGGCAGGGGCGTCGGCGCTACAGTACCCCCCCTCTAGGCCCCCCCTTCTTTAGGCCAGAAAGAAATTTAGCTAGGATGAGAGGGGCATGGATGTTCTCCCGAGGCTCCCACGTTCTCTCCTCAGGACCAAACCCCTTCCAATCCACCAGAAAATAGGTCTTTCTTCCTACCCTTTTGGTGGCCAGAATGTTCTCTACCTCAAATTCGTCTTCAGCAGACACTGGAGCAGGAGGTGTACCTGTAGACTTGACAAAAGAGTTAAGTACCACCGGTTTGAGGAGAGATACATGGAAGGAGTTAGGAATCCGCAAATTGGCCGGGAGTTTCAATTTATAGGACACCGGGTTGATCTGACTGATGATCTCAAAAGGACCGATGAACCGAGGGCCTAACTTGTAGGAAGGAATCTTGAGCCGGACATACTTGGACGAAAGCCAGACCTTATCCCCAGGACGGAATTGAGGAGGATCCAGACGTTTTTTGTCAGCATGTTTCTTCATGCGCTCGGATGACAGAATGAGTGCGGACCGGGTACTCTCCCATATGGAGGAAAATTCGTTAACCAGAGATTCCGCAGCTGGATTGTCCACAGAGATCGAGACAGGAACAGGGATCCGAGGTGTTGACCGAAGACTACAAAAAACGGAGATTTGGAGGAAGATTCGCTCTCGTGATTGTTGTAAGAGAATTCGGCCCAAGGCAGGAGATCCACCCAGTCAGAATGGTGGGCATTAACGAAGTGCCGGAGATAACTGGTCAGATTCTGATTGATTCGCTCGATTTGTCCATTGGACTGCGGGTGGTAAGCAGAGGAGAAATCCAAGGTGACGTCTAGCAACTTACAAGTGGCTCTCCAGAAACGTGAGGTGAACTGTACCCCACGATCCGACACAATGTGACGAGGCAGACCATGAAGACGGAAGATGTGGCGGATAAAGTCTTTAGCCAACTCGGGTGCAGACGGAAGCCCTGGCAGGGAAATGAAGTGAGCCATCTTGGAAAATCGGTCAACGACCACCCAAATGACCGTACAACCGGCAGAGACGGGCAGATCTGTTATGAAGTCCATGGCTATATGCTGCCAGGGGGCAGCGGGTACAGGAAGCGGAAGAAGACGGCAGGCAGGTGTCTCGGAACTTTGTTGCGGGCACAGGAGACACAGGCAGAAACAAAGTCTATTACGTCCTGGTGCAGGGTAGGCCACCAGTAATGCCGAGTAATGAGCTGGAGGGTCTTTCTCTGACCAGCGTGGCCAGCTAGTTTAGACGAATGACCCCAGTGTAGGATTCTCTTCCGATCGGTTACTGATACGAACGTCTTACCAGGAGGGAGACGATTTAGACTCACGGGAGCCACCTGCATGACTCTGGCGGGATCGATGATATGTTTAGGTTCCTCCTCGAGATCCGACACCAGGAAGGACCGGGACAAGGCGTCCGCCTTGATGTTCTTGTCAGCCGGGCGAAAATGTAAAAGAAAATCAAAGCGGGCAAAAAACAAGGACCACCGGGCTTGGCGAGGGTTAAGTCTCTGGGCATGCTGGAGGTAAGCCAGATTTTTGTGGTCAGTGTAAATGATTACCGGATGAAGAGCCCCCTCGAGTAGGTAACGCCACTCCTCCAATGCCAGCTTGATGGCCAATAACTCTCGGTCTCCTATGGAGTAATTGCGCTCAGAAGAGGAGAAGAGTTTGGAGAAGAAGCCGCAAGAAACCATCCTCCCGGATGAAGATTTTTGAGTAAGTACCGCTCCGGCTCCAGAAGAAGAAGCGTCCACCTCCAGGAAGAACTGCTTGTTGCCGTCCGGACGATGCAGCACTGGAGCGGAAGAGAAGGCCTGTTTTAAAGAAAGAAAGGCCTCCTCTGCTTCGGGCGTCCACTGTTTGGGATTAGCATCCTTGCGGGTGAGCGCGGAGATTGGAGCAGTCCGGGAAGAGTAGTGCGGTATGAAAAGGCGGTAATAATTGGCGAATCCCAGGAACCGCTGAATGGCCTTCAACCCCTCCGGTCGGGGCCATTTCTCGATGGCAGACAGTTTCTCCGGATCCATTCGTAGGCCAGTCTGAGAAATGATGTAGCCCAAAAACGGAAGCGAGGTCTGCTCAAAGAGGCACTTCTCATATTTGGCGAAGAGGTGATTCTGCCTGAGCCTGAGCAGAACCTGACGAACATCCCTCCGGTGAGACTGGAGATCCGGAGAGAAGACCAAGATGTCGTCTAGGTACACCACAACGCAGGAGTAGAGAAGGTCCCGAAAGATGTCATTGACCAACTCCTGAAAGACTGCTGGAGCATTACAGAGACCAAAGGGCATCACCAAATACTCGTAGTGGCCGTCCCGGGTGTTGAATGCCGTCTTCCATTCATCTCCCCGACGGATACGGACTAGGTTATATGCCCCACGAAGATCCAGTTTGGTGAAGATTCTAGCCCCCCTCAGACGATCAAACAATTCTGAAATGAGCGGAAGAGGGTACTTATTCTTCACCGTGATCAAATTTAGGCCTCTGTAGTCAATACAGGGACGGAGAGAGCCGTCTTTCTTTTTTACGAAGAAGAAACCTGCTCCCGCTGGGGAGGTAGATTTCCGGATGAATCCCTTGGCCAAATTCTCCACGATATATTCGGACATCGACCTGGTCTCAGCAGCGGACAATGGGTAAATACGCCCACGGGGAGGCGTAGTACCGGGTAGCAGGTCGATCGGGCAATCATACGGTCTGTGAGGGGGTAATGTCTCTGCTTCCTTTTTATTAAAGACATCAGCGAATGACCAATATGGAATCGGGAGCCCTGGTAGATTAGTTGGTGTAGGAGAAGGACGGATGGGATGAACAGGAACCAAACACGTATTATGACAGTCCTGTCCCCAGCGAAGGATCTCTCCAGTCTGCCAGTCGAGCACGGGTGCATGCTTTTGGAGCCAAGGCAGACCTAGTAAGAAAGCGTGAGAGAGTCCAGGCAGAACATGAAACGAGATGCTCTCAGAATGCAACATTCCCACCTGCAGGGTTATGGCTTCAGTGATAAGTTGGATGGGACGTGGTAGGAGACCCCCATCCACAGCAGCAACAGATACTGGTTCACCCAGAGGTTTGGTAGGAATGCGATACTTTTCTACAAGAGCCTGTGAAACAAGATTCCCGGCTGCTCCAGAATCAAGTTGGGCTAGTTCGAAGTAACGGTTCTCACCGAGGAGAATTGAGACTGACAGCAGCAGAGATGAAGAGGATTTATTTTTGTCTAGGTGGACCTCTCCGAGCGAACCTAGACACAGGCGTTTCCCGACCTCTCTGGGCAGGTACGGATCCGGTGCTCCTTACTGCCACAGTAGAAGCAACTCCCTTCGGCACGGCGTAAGTCCTGACGGGCTTTGACCATCTTGGTCTGGTCGACTTGCATAGGCTCAGAAGAGTGTACCTGGGGAGAAACGGAAGGAGTTACAGGTCTCTGAAAAGAAGGAGCTAGACGAGGAAACCTTCTCTCACGGGTGACCTCCTTAGCGCGCTCCTGGAACCGTAGATCAATTCAATTGGCAAGAGTTATTAGGTCATCGAGAGAGGTTGGAATGTCCCGACCGGCAAGTTCATCTTTAATACGGCCGGACAGACCCTCCCAGAAGACAGATATCAGAGCGTCATTATCCCAAGCCAGCTCCGAGGCAAGGGTACGGAACCGTATGGCATATTGACCCACGGTGAGACTTCCCTGACGGAGACGCAGCAGAGCTGATGCAGAGGAGGTCTTCCGTCCGGGTTCGTCGAATACCTTCCGGAAGGCTGAGAGAAAAGCGGACAGGTCAGACACCAGAGGATCTTCTCTCTCCCAAAGAGGATTTAGCCAGGCCAGGGCCTCTCCGGTGAGATGGGACATGATGAAGGCAATTTTGGCCCGGTCGGAGTTAAACTGGTGTGCCAGGAGTTCAAAATGCAGGGTGCACTGGTTAATGAAACCCCGAGCCAGAGCAGGGTCGCCTCCAAACCGAGGAGGAGCTGAAAGTCGAGGTCCAGGAACGGAAACCACAGAATTGGTAAGCAGCGGAACTGCCGGATTGCGAGTCATGGCGCCCGCGGTGGTTGCTGGTGAAGTAGTCAGGGTGTCCAGGCGGGAATTAACATTCCGCAGGTGACCCAGGATGGACTCCTGTTGAGACCTCTG
Source organism: Oophaga sylvatica (assembly GCA_033576555.1). NCBI lineage: Eukaryota > Metazoa > Chordata > Amphibia > Anura > Dendrobatidae > Oophaga > Oophaga sylvatica. The sequence continues at coordinate 57,893 of JARQOD010001116.1, read as the reverse complement.
ACGAGACAGTTCATGACATAGGTCAGAGAGCGAGGGAGTTTGGGTGCCACCGGGTTCCATGGCCCGAGCAAACTGTAACGGGTCTGGGAGGCGGAACCTCTGAGCTTTATTATACAAGGAGGCTTTCCTTGTAAAGGAGCGGGTGGCGCCCAGGGAGACGGGCAGGAAGTCACTGCAAGTGACGGGAGCAGTCTCTGGACAGACAGGTGGGAGGTCACGGCAAGTGACCGGGGCAGTCTCTGGATAAACAGGCGGGTAGTCACGGCAAGTGACCGGGGCAGTCTCTGGGTAGACAGGCAGGTAGTCACGGCAAGTGACCGGGACAGTCTCAGGACAAACAGGCGGGTAGTCACGGCAAGTGACCGGGGCAGTCTCTGGGTAGACAGGCAGGTAGTCACGGCAAGTGACCGGGGCAGTCTCTGGACAAACAGGCGGGTAGTCACGGCAAGTGACCGGGGCAGTCTCTGGGTAGACAGGCAGGTAGTCACGGCAAGTGACCGGGGCAGTCTCTGGATAAACAGGCAGGCAAGGGGCCGGGGCAGTCTCTGAATGGACAGGTATATACGACCTGAGATGGTGGAGCCTCCCGGTAGGCTAACAGGCAGATGACAGATGAGCGCCCCCAAGTGAGCAGGCGAGAGTCTCTGGAATAGCCGATGGACACCGCAGGTGATGGCCGAACCTCCAGGTAGGCTTGCAGGCAGATGGCAGATGAGCGCCCCCAAGTGAGCAGGCGAGAGTCTCTGGAATTGCCGATGGTCACCGCATGTGACGGCTCGAACCTCCAGGCAGGCTTGCGGGCAGGTAGCAGACAGCAAACTGGCAGGAAACAGGCAGGTAACTGGTAACGGACCCTGAGGGCTGAAGCAGAGTTAAACAGTGCAACAACAACATTGCTCGGGCACCTCCATTAAGGAGGAAGTACTTTATATAGGGTGGAGTCCTCCGGCATTGGCCGGGGACCTTTTTGAAAGATGCGCGCGGCCCCTTTAAGAGCGGGTGAGCGCGCGGGCGCGCGCCCTAAGTCCAGAGGCAGGGAAGGAGCGCGCGGCCCCAGCAGGACGGAAGGAGGACGCTGAGCGCGGGTAAGGGGGGCGACGTCCCTGCCTGGCAGAGGACGCTGTCGCAGGGGAACCGCGTCCCTGCCTGGCAGAGGGCAGGGGCGTCGGCGCTACACCCTCTTTTCGAAATTGTTAATGATTGTGCTTTGAGAATCTAATTTTTCAAGATTTCCCATCCTTCCTGGACATTTTTGTCCTTAAGGATATCCAGCCATTGGATCTCTCTGATTTTCTTTGAGTCCCTTAAAATCTGCCTTTCTGAAATCTAACCTTGATGTCTGAGTCTTCACAGGTCTTCCTCCTCTTGTTATCCAAAATTCTAAAATAGCATGGTCGCTACCTCCTAGGGTCCCAGCCACTCTTACCTCCTCAACCATTTCCTCCCTGTTTATAAGGATTAGATCCAAGGTAGCAGATTCCCTTGTTTTCTCCTCTACCTTTTGGAAGTTGTCAGCAAGGGAGGATAAGAATTTCCTGGACCTGTTAGTTTTGCCTGAGAGAGATTCCCAACAAATGTCTGGATAGTTGAAATCTCCCATGACCACTATGTCATATTTTTTGGAGAACTTGGCCATTTGATGCATAAAGAGTTCATCCATATCTTCAGCTTGCATAGGTGGCCTGTAGTAAATGCCTACAATGGAGTCCTTTCCATTGTTCTGTCCTTGTATTCTTACCCAAACAGTTTCCACAGAACTCCCAGTCTCTGAAGCTTGGATCTCTGTGCAGATATACTCTTTTCTAACATACAATGCGACACCTCCTCCTCGTTTATCAAGTCTGTTTCTTGAAAATAAGTTGTATCCTTCTAGCCTTGTATTCCAATCATGTGTATCGTCCCACCAAGTTTCAGTGATTCCAATGACATCATACTTCTTCTCCTGCGTTAGTAGTTCCAGTTCTCCTTGTTTGTTGCCCATGCTTTGTGCATTTGTATAAAAACATTTTAGTTTGTGATTGGTTTCTCTTCCTCCAATATTGTTATTATTTAGATTTTTTTGTCTTTGTTCTTCCCCTTCACTTCTAATAGCAGAGTTCTCAATAGCATTTGTCAAGTGTATGGCTTTTGCTGGCGTATTGCTTCCCTTCCCACATTGTTCTAGTTTAAAGCTCTTCTGATGAGTGTAGCAAGGCGACTTCCAAATACATGTTTCAGTTGCAGATGAAGGAAGGGAGACAGTCATTACCAGTGGGTAGGCGGAGCCCACACAGGATAGAACACCTCAGATTAAAAAGAGTGTTGACCGGCCCCTCCAGCTTGGGCTCCTCCTACTCCAGCTCTCCAGTCTAAAATTTGAGGTCACAGAGGATAGTCGCTGCTGGAGCAGCTCCTCAGAAATTTTTTTTATTTTAGTCGGACAGAGACTTGGACCCCCGTGGTCTAGAGGTCTCAGGGGTCTCAGCGCTGCTGGACCCCCACCTCTCCCTTGGCGGATCTGTATTACCCTGTATGGTGGTCCCTGCAGAACCCTGCCGGCCCTGGGGGATGAGGATTGCTTCCCTGGCGGGGACGCAAACCGCGCTTCTGGGGTCACTGCGTTCCCCGCCCTGGGGGGAAGCTACGGGCACAGCGCCACAAATCTCTGAGGGGTCCCTGTGGCGCTCAGCTGGGTGAGTACTCCACATTTTAATGTGTTTGAGTGCTTCAGCGGCCGCTGCGGCAGCCGCTGCTACATGTATTCAGTGTGGTGATTGTGTACTTTTGACCGCAGGTGGATACCTGCAGGACATGGGAGCGGGAGCGGAGTGAGTCGCGCGCTTTTTTTGAAACCGGCGGGGGGCGTGGCTTCGCGCTTTCCCATTTTTTCGCGGGCAGGAAGCGCTCTGAGAGCGCGCTTTACCCTGCCTTTTCTCTTCCGGCTTCTCTCCTCTAGCGCGGCGGCCATTACTGACGGCCTCCTCGGGCTCCTCACTCTCCGCTCTCCCCGACCGACCGAAAGGAACAAGGACACTACACCGCGGCCAGCTGGGTGAGTCGCTTCTACCTGTCAGGGTATAATTTTGCGATCGTTTTTTTGTGATCGTTTTAATGTCGCTAGTAGCTGCCACACTGGACGATCTCATTGACGACGCATAAGTGGTTAGCGATCTCCTTAGCGACTTTGGCGGTCATTGCGATGTACAATTCAGCGCAATATGTTAGCGATCTCGTTGGCATTCTTATTTAGTGTGGCATACCTTTGAATCATCTGTCCTGCAGCTGCTACCTCATAAGAGGCACCTGGGGCTCGCACACCCTTTTCATTACACAAGGGTTGTGGGGAGTCTGCGACATTAACCCCTTCTTTGGCAGTTAACCCTTTATTGGGAGACAGCTGGGGTAGCTCTCTCTTTAAGAGCTTTAACCCTTCAGCGTTCGTTTTGCCTTTGAAAACCACACTGTTCTACAGTCATGGCCAAAAGTTTTGAGAATGACACAAATATTAATCTTTACAATGTCTACTGCTTCACTTTTTCTAATGGCAATTTGCATATACTCCAGAATGTTATAAAGAGTGATCAGCTTAACAGCAATTACTTGCAAAGTCAATATTTGGCTAGAAAATGAACCTTATCCACCAAAACACATTTCAACATCATTGCAGCCCTGCCTTAAAAGGACCAGCTAACCTCTTTTCAGTGATTGCTCCATTAACACAGGTGTGGGTGTTGATGAGGACATGGCTGGAGATCAATCTGTCATGATTAAGTAAGAATGACACCACTGGACACTTTAAAAGGAGGCTGGTGCTTGGCATCATTGTTTCTCTTCTGTTAACCATGTTATCTCTAAAGAAACACGTGCAGTCATCATTGCAATGCACAAAAATGGCCTAACAGGGAAGAGTATCGCAGCTAGAAAGATTGCACCTCAGTCAACAATCTATCGCATCATCAAGAACTTCAAGGAGAGAGGTTCCATTGTTGTCAAAAAGGCTTCAGGGCGCCCAAGAAAGACCAGCAAGCGCAGGACCATCTCTTAAAAGTGTTTCAGCTGCGGGATCGGGCTACCAGCAGTGCAGAGCTTGCTCAGGAATGGCAGCAGGCAGGTGTGAGTGCATCTGCACGCTCTGTGAGGTGGAGACTCTTGGAGCAAGGACCTGGTCTCAAGGAGGGCAGCAAAGAAGCCACTTCTCTCCAGAAAAAAACATCATGGACAGACTGATATTCTGCAAAAGGTACAGGCAGTGGACTGCTGAGGACTGGGGTAAAGTTATTTTCTCTGATGAATCCCCTTTTCGATTGTTTGGGACATCAGGAAAACGCCTCATTCGGAGAAGACAAGGTGAGCGCTACCACCAGTCTTGTCTCATGCCAACTGTTAAGCATCCTGAAACCATTCATGTGTGGGGTTGCTTCTCAGCCAAGGGGATCGGCTCTCTCACAGTCTTGCCTAAAAACACAGCCATGAATAAAGAATGGTACCAGAATGTCCTCCAAGAGCAACTTCTCCCAACCCTCCAAGAGCAGTTTGGCATCAACAATGCCTTTTCCAGCATGATGGAGCACCTTGCCATAAAGCGAAGGTGATATCTAAATGGCTCAGGGAACAAAACATAAGATTTTGGGTCCATGGCCTGGAAACTCCCCAGATCTTAATCCATTGAGAACTTGTGGTCAATCATCAAGAGACGGGTGGACAAACAAAAACCTAAAAATTCTGACAAAATGAAAGCATTGATTGTGCAAGAATGGACTGCTATCAGTCAGGATTTGGTCCAGAAGTTGATTGAGAGCATGCCAGGGATAATTGCAGAGGTCCTGAAGAAGAAGGGTCAACACTGCAAATATTGACTTGCTGCATTAACTCATTCTAACTGTCAATATAAGCTTTTATTACTCATATGTTTCAATTATTTATTTCTGTCTGTGATAAAAACATCTGTCAAACACACATAAAAACCAGAGGGCAGCAGATCATGTGAAAATATAAATTTGTGTCATTCTCAAAACTTTTGGCCATGACTGTAGTTGCTGACAGGTTTTGACCTGCCATATACTGTGTGAGGGCATGTCAGATCAGGGTCCAGGAGGTGCGGACCGTCTCCCAGATCCGCTACAGGATCAGTCTCGCGTATCTGACACGCAGACCTCGACGGCGTCAAGCGCAGCGGTCGGAGGTGTCAGTGATGTCAAAATGGAGGCCCTCGCTCGCTTTATTAATGGCCTTTCTGACCTTCTAGGTTATTGGGTGTCAGCTAGATCCTCTCATGGTAGGAAGCGACACAGGCCGGTGCCATCTTCCCCGCATAGCGACTCGGAGATCTCGGGCATGGAGGGTTCCCCTTCAAGCTCGGATGGGGAGATGTCCGATTCGGATAAGGAGGATCGGCAGGGACACTCTGCCTCTCTTTTGAGCCTTACAGAGGCTTTTATTGAAGCCATGAGGGAGGCGTTACAGTTACCGGAGGAGGTAACTAGACGTCCTGGTAAGTCGGCCTGGATGTTTCAGGAGTCGCATAGGTCGCAATCAGCATTACCATCTCTGGATGAGCTTAATGGGGCAGTGGAGAAGGAACGCCTGTGTCCAGATAAACGTTTTCAGGGGACACGGTTTTTTGAGACGCTGTATCCGTGTTCGACAGAGTTGATTGATAATTGGATTCCTTCTCCTGAAGTGGATGTCCCTTTATCCCAGCTTAGCAAATCCTCATTACTTCCTGTTAAAGGGAAGGCGAGTCTGCAAGAGCCGCTGGACAGAAAAACGGAAATGGCAGTGAAATCCATCTACGAGGCCGCGGGTCATGGATTCAGAGCAGTGCTAGGATCCATGTGTGATTGTAAAGCTTCCCTGAGCTGGTTAGACCGTCTACGGACGGCGTGGCAAGATGGATCCCCACTATCCGAGGTAGAGGGGCTTTTCAAGTCTTTGGAGGATGCAGCCCGATATGGCAGTGATGCAGGTTTGGATACTGCGTCAATGCTGTCCAGGGCGCAATCCTCGGCGATCACAGTCAGAAGAGCACTGTGGCTTAGACAGTGGACCGGAGACGCGGTTTCCAAGCAAGGTTTGCAATCTTTAGCTTACAAGGGTGGTCAGCTATTTGGATCTGACCTCACGGAGCTGATTGCCAAGGCAAAGGCAAAAGAAACGGCTTTACCGCAGCGAAGAGCTGTGACTTCTGCGTCTGGCAGGCATAGTGCCGGTAGTAGTCGGCGGTCCTTTCAGTCCAGGGGACGGTTCGGTCAGACCTCTTGGGGATCGGGTCGTCCCTCTTTTTCAGGAAAAAAGAACGCTCAGAAATCCCGCACTCCCTGGAAACAGAGCTTCCGCCAACACAAGCGGGAAGCTGACAAAAAGCCCGCTAAGGCGGACTGACGCCAGGGTCTCACTCGAGGGCTCTCGAGTGGGAGGTCGCCTGCTCCAATTCGAACCGACTTGGGCTTCCCGCGTGTCGGACGCCTGGGTGACGCGGGTTGTGTCGGCAGGCTACTTCATAGAGTTTCTTTCTCGACCCCCAGACAGTTTTTGGCCTAACAGGGAAGAGTATCGCAGCTAGAAAGATTGCACCTCAGTGAACAATCTATCGCATCATCAAGAACTTCAAGGAGAGAGGTTCCATTGTTGCCAAAAAGGCTTCAGGGCCCAAGAAAGACCAGCAAGCGCAAGGACCGTCTCTTAAAAGTGTTTCAGCTGCGGGATCGGGCTACCAGCAGTGCAGAGCTTGCTCAGGAATGGCAGCAGGCAGGTGTGAGTGCATCTGCACGCACTGTGAGGCGGAGACTCTTAGAACAAGGCCTGGTCTCAAGGAGGGCAGCAAAGAAGCCACTTCTCTCCAGAAAAAACATCGTGGACAGACTGATATTCTGCAAAAGGTACAGGCAGTGGACTGCTGAGGACTGGGGTAAAGTTATTTTCTCTGATGAATCCCCTTTTCGATTGTTTGGGACATCAGGAAAACGCCTCATTCGGAGAAGACAAGGTGAGCGCTACCACCAGTCTTGTCTCATGCCAACTGTTAAGCATCCTGAAACCATTCATGTGTGGGGTTGCTTCTCAGCCAAGGGGATCGGCTCTCTCACAGTCTTGCCTAAAAACACAGCCATGAATAAAGAATGGTACCAGAATGTCCTCCAAGAGCAACTTCTGACAACCCTCCAAGAGCAGTTTGGCGATCAACAATGCCTTTTCCAGCATGATGGAGCACCTTGCCATAAAGCGAAGGTGATAACTAAATGGCTCAGGGAACAAAACATAGAGATTTTGGGTCCATGGCCTGGAAACTCCCCAGATCTTAATCCTATTGAGAACTTGTGGTCAATCATCAAGAGACGGGTGGACAAACAAAAACCTAAAAATTCTGACAAAATGAAAGCATTGCTTGTGCAAGAATGGACTGCTATCAGTCAGGATTTGGTCCAGAAGTTGATTGAGAGCATGCCAGGGATAATTGCAGAGGTCCTGAAGAAGAAGGGTCAACACTGCAAATATTGACTTGCTGCATTAACTCATTCTAACTGTCAATATAAGCTTTTATTACTCATATGTTTGCAATTATTATATTTCTGTCTGTGATAAAAACATCTGTCAAACACACATAAAAACCAGAGGGCAGCAGATCATGTGAAAATATAATATTTGTGTCATTCTCAAAACTTTTGGCCATGACTGTAGTTGCTGACAGGTTTTGACCTGCCATATACTGTGTGAGGGCATGTCAGATCAGGGTCCAGGAGGTGCGGACCGTCTCCCAGATCCGCTACAGGATCAGTCTCGCGTATCTGACACGCAGACCTCGACGGCGTCAAGCGCAGCGGTCGGAGGTGTCAGTGATGTCAAAATGGAGGCCCTCGCTCGCTTTATTAATGGCCTTTCTGACCTTCTAGGTTATTGGGTGTCAGCTAGATCCTCTCATGGTAGGAAGCGACACAGGCCGGTGCCATCTTCCCCGCATAGCGACTCGGAGATCTCGGGCATGGAGGGTTCCCCTTCAAGCTCGGATGGGGAGATGTCCGATTCGGATAAGGAGGATCGGCAGGGACACTCTGCCTCTCTTTTGAGCCTTACAGAGGCTTTTATTGAAGCCATGAGGGAGGCGTTACAGTTACCGGAGGAGGTAACTAGACGTCCTGGTAAGTCGGCCTGGATGTTTCAGGAGTCGCATAGGTCGCAATCAGCATTACCATCTCTGGATGAGCTTAATGGGGCAGTGGAGAAGGAACGCCTGTGTCCAGATAAACGTTTTCAGGGGACACGGTTTTTTGAGACGCTGTATCCGTGTTCGACAGAGTTGATTGATAATTGGATTCCTTCTCCTGAAGTGGATGTCCCTTTATCCCAGCTTAGCAAATCCTCATTACTTCCTGTTAAAGGGAAGGCGAGTCTGCAGGATCCGCTGGACAGAAAAACGGAGATGGCAGTGAAATCCATCTACGAGGCCGCGGGTCATGGATTCAGAGCAGTGCTAGGATCCATGTGTGATTGTAAAGCTTCCCTGAGCTGGTTAGACCGTCTACGGACGGCGTGGCAAGATGGATCCCCACTATCCGAGGTAGAGGGGCTTTTCAAGTCTTTGGAGGATGCAGCCCGATATGGCAGTGATGCAGGTTTGGATACTGCGTCAATGCTGTCCAGGGCGCAATCCTCGGCGATCACAGTCAGAAGAGCACTGTGGCTTAGACAGTGGACCGGAGACGCGGTTTCCAAGCAAGGTTTGCAATCTTTAGCTTACAAGGGTGGTCAGCTATTTGGATCTGACCTCACGGAGCTGATTGCCAAGGCAAAGGCAAAAGAAACGGCTTTACCGCAGCGAAGAGCTGTGACTTCTGCGTCTGGCAGGCATAGTGCCGGTAGTAGTCGGCGGTCCTTTCGGTCCAGGGGACGGTTCAGGTCAGACCTCTTGGGGATCGGGTCGTCCCTCTTTTTCAGGAAAAAAGAACGCTCAGAAATCCCGCACTCCCTGGAAACAGAGCTTCCGCCAAGACAAGCGGGAAGCTGACAAAAAGCCCGCTAAGGCGGACTGACGCCAGGGTCTCACTCGAGGGCTCTCGAGTGGGAGGTCGCCTGCTCCAATTCGAACCGACTTGGGCTTCCCGCGTGTCGGACGCCTGGGTGACGCGGGTTGTGTCGGCAGGCTACTTCATAGAGTTTCTTTCTCGACCCCCAGACAGTTTTTGCCAATCCTGCATTCCGTCAGAGCCCGAGCTATTTGCCGCTCTACTGCGGGAGGTCGATTTGTTGTCCCCAAATAGGCATTCTGGATCTCAAAAGATTGAATCGGCATGTCCGCACCCGGAAATTCCGCATGGAGTCACTTCGCTCCGTTGTGGCGGCCTTGTCGCAGAACGATTTTTTGGTGTCAATCGACATTCGCGACGCTTATTTGCATGTCCCCATCGGAAGGGCCCACCAACGCTTCCTTCGTTTTGCCATAGGTCAGGACCATTACCAGTTTGTGGCCCTGCCATTCGGGTTGGCCTCAGCACCCAGAGTTTTTACAAAAATTCTGGCTCCTCTCATGGCGATTCTGCGAAGACAGGGGGTTACGATTCTTCCCTATCTGGACGACCTTTTGATTGTGGCGTCCTCAAAGGAGGAGGCGGTGACGGCTCGCAATCTATCCCTTCAGCTCCTGGAGGACTTCGGGTGGCTGGTCAATTGGGAGAAGTCGTCTCTGGAACCGTCGCAGTCAATCCTGTTTTTGGGAATGCATTTCGACACGGTACGAGCAGTAGTGTCTCTGCCTCCAGACAAGCAAGCGAGTCTTCTTCGTCATGTACAGGTTATGAAGTCTGCGACAGCAATGTCCCTTCGAAGGTGTATGCGCCTTCTGGGTTTGATGGTGGCGTCAATGGAAGCAATTCCGTTTGCCCAATTTCATTCCAGGGCTCTCCAAATGCTCATCTTGAACCGTTGGGATCGACCGCAGTTTTCACTGGATTGCAGTGTCATCATCTCCCACAGGGTGAGAGAGTCTCTAGAATGGTGGTTACGTCCGGAAGCGTTATCCCTGGGGAAGTCCTTCCTTCCTCCGAGGTGGTCGATCATAACCACCGATGCCAGCCTGACGGGCTGGGGGGGTGTCTGGAACGATCTCTGGATTCAGGGAGTATGGTCGTTGGAGGAGTCTGTCCTGCCGATCAACATCCTGGGGCAATTTTCCTTTGCCTCCAACACTGGACGGTCCCTTTAAGCGGTCTACCAGTCCGAGTGCAGACAGACAACGCGACGGCGGTCGCGTATATCAACCATCAAGGTGGGACGAGGTGGGATGATGGAAGTGTCTCGAATCCTGGTATGGGCCGAGGCCAGGGTGCCAGCCATCTCTGCGATTCACATTCCAGGAGTTCAGAATATCACTGCGGACTTCCTCAGTCGCGAAAAGATGGATCCCAGAGAATGGAGTCTTCATCCGGAAATTTTTGCACTGCTGTGCTCCCGTTGGGGAACTCCCCAAGTGGATTTGATAGCATCCAGGTTCAATGCCAAGTTACCGACGTTCATGTCCAGGTACAAGGACCCGAAGGCTGTGGCGGTGGATGCTCTGGTGGCTCCTTGGGACCAATTCGAGCTAATCTATGTGTTCCCGCCGATATCCTTACTTCCTCTGGTGTTGCGTCGGATCAGACTGGAGAGAGTCCCGGCTATGTTGATAGCCCCAGATTGGCCAAGGAGGACGTGGTTCTCGACACTGGTGTCGCTTCTGGCAGCGCCTCCACTTCCACTCCCTCTTCGCCCGGACCTGTTAACCCAAGGGCCCGTTCGTCACCCAGACCTGAAGTCTCTGCGTTTGACGGCGTGGCTCTTGAGACCGAAATCTTGACCCGTCAAGGTTTTTCAGCCGAAGTCATTGCCACTCTGCGAGCTGCCAGAGGTCCGGCTACTACTAGGATTTACCACAAGACTTGGGAAGCGTTCTTTTCGTGGTGTTCGGGTTCTTCTAGGAACCCGAGGATTTTTTCCATTCCCAATTTGTTGGCCTTTTTGCAGTACGGGCTGGACAAGGGTTTGGCAGTTAGCACTCTGAAAGGGCAGGTTTCTGCTCTGTCCTTGCTGTTTTGGAAGGCTATCGCCTCGCGTAGGGACGTACGTTCCTTTTTTCGCGGGGTAACCCGTCAATTTCCGCCGCGGAAGGCGCTTGTGTCTCCTTGGCGGCTCAGTCTTGTATTGGAGGCTCTTCAACATGAGCCTTTTGAGCCTATGGACTCTGTTAATTTTTCCTTACTCTTTTGGAAGGTTGCCTTCCTAGTGGCGGTCACTTCTTTGAGAAGGGTTTCTGAGTTGGCGGCTCTTTCTTGCTCGCCTCCTTTCCTGGAGTTTCACCCGGATCGTGTAGTGCTTCGCACACGGGGCGACTTTCTACCTAAGGTTGTGTCGCAATTTCATGTTAACCAGGATATTGTGTGCCCTCGCTCTGTCCGGTGCCGAGGAATGCGAAGGAACGGGCCTTGCACACATTGGATTTAGTGCGGGCTTTGAAGTTCTATTTGTCTATTACTCAAAGTTTTCGGAAGTCGGATTCTCTGTTTGTAATTCCAGCAGGTCGTCGACGTGGGCAACGAGCTTCCAAGGATTCTATAGCTCGTTGGATTCGGTCGGCCATTTTAGAGGCTTACCGACTTAAGGGCGAACCTTGCCCGATTAAGATTCGAGCTCACTCCGCGAGGGCTGTGGGTTCATCGTGGGCTTTTCATCAAGGAGCCTCGGCAGCTCAGCTCTGCCGGGCGACGACCTGGCGCTCCGTCCACACATTTACGAAATTTTATAAGGTGGGCGTCAGTGCTTCCGCTGATGCGGCCTTAGGACGTAGGGTCCTGCAGGCGGCTGTAGTTTGAAGTTCTTGTGAACTTGTATTTAGCGCTAGTTGCGCATTTGTTTAGGTTGTTGGGTATCTGCCTCTGTTGGTTTTTTTGCCCACCCTTATTTTTGGACTGCTTTGGGACGTCCCACTAGTAATGACTGTGTCTCCCTTCCTTCATCTGCTGCTGAAAGACGGATTTTGGTAAGAACTTACCTGTAAAATCCTTTTCAGCGAAGAAGGAAGGGAGACACAGATCCCTCCCATGGCAGAAGTGTGTTGTCGTGTTTTTCAGATGCGGCGTGACCCTTCTCTGATAGCGATTATCTGGGCTGAGGTCGGCGCGCTACTGCTCTTTTCCAGCATTGCCAGCTCATCGCAGTGGTCAGGTTCAGTGAGTAGTACCTGGGACTGTGTGTTTATTTCGGCTATATGCATAACCTGTTTTCTTGTTTCTTTCTCTGAAGTTCTTCAGAAGGGGTTATGTTGCTCTCGCTGGTGATATTTGCTCTTCCTTAGCTTGTGTACGGACTGGAGAGCTGGAGTAGGAGGAGCCCAAGCTGGAGGGGCCGGTCAACACTCTTTTAATCTGAGGTGTTCTATCCTGTGTGGGCTCCGCCTACCCACTAGTAATGACTGTGTCTCCCTTCCTTCTTCGCTGAAAAGGATTTTACAGGTAAGTTCTTACCAAAATCCGTCTTTTCCAGTCTTTGTAAGGTGCACCCCATCTCTAGCAAGTAGTCCATCGTATAGGTAATTCACTGCGTGATCCAGAAATCCAAATCCCTGCTGATGGCACCATCGACGTAGCCAGTTGTTCACCTGCAGAATCTTATTCCACCTCCTTGTTCCATGGCCATCCACTGGGAGGATGGATGAGAAGACCACCTGCGCTCCGAGTTCTTTCACTTTCTTACCTAAGTTTTCACAGTCACTGCAGATGGTTTCCAGGTCGTTTCTTGTGGTGTCATTTGTCCCCACATGTATTAGCAGGAATGGGTAGTCATCTGTAGGTCTGAAGAGTCCTGATATCCTGTCAGACACATCTTTAATTTTTGCACCTGGAAGACAGCACATTTCTCTTGAGGTTATATCCGGTCTGCAGATAGCGGCCTCTGTTCCTCTCAACAGGGAATCCCCCATGACCACAACTCTCCGTTTCTTCTTCACAACAGTTTTCTTTCTCCATCCATCTTTGTGTAAAACCAGGAGAGTCACTTGTAGGGAAGGATCTGGGTGAACCTGTAAATCATACGGTAGGTAAAAGTGCTGACACATCCGGTAACTCAATGGTGAGGTTTTCTGAGGTGAGTTATTTATTTCCCCTGTTCTTCTGTATCTGGCCCTGAACGCCACGACATCTTCTTCCATCCACACAGAAATGTTTGGCTTATTGCTTGGACCCCTTCACCAAACTAACTTTCTGCTCTATACAGTAGTATTTTCACCCCAAGTTGCCAACACTTTTATGCCCCAAACAACTAACAGCACTGTCTCCTCACAGCTGTCGTGCCCCCTGTGTCAGCTGTCGTGCCCCCTGTGTCAGCTGTCGTGCCCCCTGTGTCAGCTGTCGTGCCCCCTGTGTCAGCCGTCGTGCCCCCTGTGTCAGCCGTCGTGCCCCCCCTGTGTCAGCTGTCGTGCCCCCCCTGTGTCAGCTGTCGTGCCCCCTGTGTCAGCTGTCGTGCCCCCTGTGTCAGCTGTCGTGCCCCCTGTGTCAGCTGTCGTGCCCCCTGTGTCAGCTGTCGTGCCCCCTGTGTCAGCTGTCGTGCCCCCTGTGTCAGATGTCGTGCCCCCTGTGTCAGCCGTCGTGCCCCCTGTGTCAGCCGTCGTGCCCCCTGTGTTCGTGCCCCTGTGTCAGCCGTCGTGCCCCCTGTGTCAGCCGTCGTTCCCCCTGTGTCAGCCGTCGTGCCCCCTGTGTCAGCCGTCGTGCCCCCTGTGTCAGCCGTCGTGCCCCCTGTGTCAGCTGTCGTGCCCCCTGTGTCAGCTGTCGTGCCCCCTGTGTCAGCTGTCGTGCCCCCTGTGTCAGCTGTCGTGCCCCTGTGTCAGCTGTCGTGCCCCCTGTGTCAGCTGTCGTGCCCCCTGTCAGCCGTCGTGCCCCCTGTGTCAGCTGTCGTGCCCCCTGTGTCAGCTGTCGTGCCCCCTGTGTCAGCTGTCGTGCCCCCTGTGTCAGCCGTCGTGCCCCCTGTGTCAGCGTCGTGCCCCCTGTGTCAGCCGTCGTGCCCCCTGTGTCAGCTGTCGTGCCCCCTGTGTCAGCTGTCGTGCCCCCTGTGTCAGCTGTCGTGCCCCCTGTGTCAGCTGTCGTGCCCCCTGTGTCAGCGTCGTGCCCCCTGTGTCAGCTGTCGTGCCCCCTGTGTCCGTCGTGCCCCTGTGTATGCTGTGTCCCCTGTCGCTGTCTGCCCCCATGTGTCAGCTCTCGTGCCCCTGAGTCAGCCGTCGTGCCCCTTGGGCAGCTGTCGTGCCCCCTGTGTCAGCGTCGTGCCCCGTGTGCAGCGTCGTTGCCCCCTGGTGCCAGCTGTCGTGCCCCTGTGTCAGCCGTCGTGCCCCCTGTGTAGCTGTCGTGCCCCTGTGTCAGCTGTCGTGCCCCCTGTGTCAGCTGTCGTGCCCCCTGTGTCAGCTGTCGTGCCCCCTGTGTCAGCTGTCGTGCCCCCTGTGTCAGCTGTCGTGCCCCCTGTGTCAGCTGTCGTGCCCCCTGTGTCAGCCGTCGTGCCCCCTGTGTCAGCTGTCGTGCCCCCTGTGTCAGCTGTCGTGCCCCCTGTGTCAGCCTGTCGTGCCCCCTGTGTCAGCTGTCGTGCCCCCTGTGTCAGCTTCGTGCCCCTGTGGCAGCACGATCGTGCCTGTTACTGTGTCCCCTTTGTGCTTCTGATGCTCTGATTTGCACATAAAATCAGTTGATGCTAATGATGTTCCCTTTGTGCCTTCGTGAGCTCTGCCCAGTAATCAGCTGCTCCACCGCACTGCCAGACGCACAGTGGACGTGACGTGCCCGACGTGACTGCCCGACGTGACACTGCCCGACGTGACGCTGCCCGACGTGACGTTGCCCGACGTAACCTGCCCGAACGTGACACTGCCCGACGTGACGCTGCCCGACGTGACACTGCCCGACGTGACCTGCCCAACGTGACACTGCCCGACGTAACACTGCCCAACGTGACACTGCCCGACGTGACCTGCCCGACGTGACCTGCCCGACGTGACACTGCCCAACGTGACACACTGCCCGACGTGACGCTGCCCGACGTGACGCTGCCCGACGTGACGACTGCCCGACATGACGCTGCCCGACGTAACACTGCCCAACGTGACACTGCCCAACGTGACACTGCCCAAACGTGACGCTGCCCGACGTGACGCTGCCCGACGTAACACTGCCCAACGTGACACTGCCCGACGTAACACTGCCCAACGTGACACTGCCCGACGTGACTCTGCCCAACGTGACACTGCCCGACGTAACACTGCCCAACGTGACACTGCCCGACGTAACACTGTCCAACGTGACACTGCCCGACGTGACGCTGCTTGCACACTCCCCAGCTCTGGTAGAGCCTTAAACATCCGCTGACTCATGAGAGACTTGAGAGCAGAAGCCAACACCTTATGAAAATAGGGATACAATCAATGTCTGCCTCGGGGTCCAGTTGGGCTCACCTTCCACCATCCCCCAATTGTTGCACCCCTGTCTCTGAATACTGTAGGATACCATTCTACCTCCCTACCTGCTCCTGGATCTTTACATAATGCCAGAAGAGGCACAATTAATGCCAATCTCTAGTTCAGGACAGTTTGGGGTCCGGGACCATGTAGGACGGCACCAGGGGTCTCTCCCAATCTAACAGTCTTTCTGTTTCTCCTTCCTATCCATTTATGTAGAAGGTTCATTCATTACCATGCACAGACCCGACATGTTAATGATTCCCCCATGGGTGCGCCCGTGTCCGACATTAAATGCAGTAACATTATTAGAATGGCTTGCCATGAATTGGGTTTAAGTCTGGAGCACTTCTGTGCCGGCTCCAAGCTCTCATAAACTTCCTCAGCTTTTGGTGATGGAGCTCGGCAGCAGCCATATTGTGTAAAACAATCCCCATCGCTTTACTTGTGACTCTGATCTACTTAATCTCCAAGAGTAATCCTGTAAAAGAGAACTAAGTCCAGCGCTTAGCAGACTAACACCAAATATTAAAATTAGGGTCACATGCCTTAAAGGAGAACTCTCCCCTTCCTCAGGGCTTTATTGTGAGTATTCTCTGTCCCTGTTTGGCATTTACAGTACAGACCAAAAGTTTGGACACACCTTCTCATTTAAAGACTTTTCTGTATTTTCATGACTGTGATAATTGTAGAATCACACTGAAGGCATCAAAACTATGAATTATCACATGTGGAATTATACATTACACTTTACAAAAAAGTGTGAAACACTGAAAATATGTCTTATATTCTAGGTTCTTCACAGTAGCCACCTTTTGCTTTGATGACTAATTTGCACACTCTTGGCTTTCTCTTCATGAGCTTCAAGAGGTAGTCACCGGAAATGGTCTTCCAACAGTCTTGAAGGAGTTCCCAGAGATGCTTAGCACTTGTTGGCCCTTTTGCCTTCACTCTGCGGTCCAGCTCACCCCAAACCATCTCGATTGGGTTCAGGTCTGGTGACTGGAGGCCAGGTCATCTGGCGTAGCACCCCAACACTCTCCTTCTTGGTCAAATAGCCCTTACACAGCCTGGAGGTGTTTGGGGTCATTGTCCTGTTGAAAAATAAATGATGGTCCAACTAAACGCAAACCGGATGGAATAGCATGCTGCTGCAAGATGCTGTGGTAGCCATGCTGGTTCACTATGCCTTCAATTATCCCCAACAGTGTCACCAGCAATGCACCCCCACACCATCACACCACCTCCTCCACGGTGGGAACCAGGCATGTAGAGTCCATCCGTTCACCTTTTCTGCGTCGCACAAAGACACGGTGGTTGGAACCAAAGATCTCAAATTAGGACTCATCAGACCGAAGCACAGATTTCCACTGGTCTAATGTCCATTCCTTGTGTTCTTTAGCCCAAACAAGTCTCTTCTGCTTGTTGCCTGTCCTTAGCAGTGGTTTCCTAGCAGCTATTTTACCATGAAGGCTGCTGCACAAAGTCTCCTCTTAACAGTTGTTGTAGAGATGAGTCTGCTGCTAGAACTTTGTGTGGCATTGACCTGGTCTCTAATCTGAGCTGCTGTAAACCTGCGATTTCTGAGGCTGGTGACTCGGATAAATTATCCTCAGAAGCAGAGGTGACTCTTGGTCTTCCTTTCCTGGGACGGTCCTCATGTGAGCCAGTTTCTTTGTAGTGCTTGATGGTTTTTGCAACTGCACTTGGGGACACTTTTAAAGTTTTCCCAATTTTTCGGACTGACTGACCTTCATTTCTTAAAGTAATGATGGCCACTCGTTTTTCTTTACTTAGCTGCTTTTTTCTTGCCATAATACAAATTCTAACAGTCTATTCAGTAGGACTATCAGCTGTGTATCCACCAGACTTCTGCACAACACAACTGATGGTCCCAACCCCATTTATAAGGCCAGAAATCCCACTTATTAAACCTGACAGGGCACACCTGTGAAGTGAAAACCATTCCCGGTGACTACCTCTTGAAGCTCATCAAGAGAATGCCAAGAGTGTGCAAAGCAGTCATCAAAGCAAAAGGTGAAGAACCTAGAATATAAGACATAATTTCAGTTCTTTCACACTTTTTTGTTAAGTAATATAATTCCACATGTGTTTAATTCATAGTTTTGATGCCTTCAGTGTGAATGTACAATTTTTATAGTCCTGATAATACAGAAAAATCTTTAAATGAGAAGGTGTCTCCAAATTTTACTTGCTGGTAATAATGAGGATAAGCCATAACGAGTGCCGCAACCTTACGATGCACAGTGATCTCTGAGGCCTGGACGCAGCCGGACGAGGCACGCCTTGCTGGAATATAGAAGACCTGTGTCACGGGGTTACCATGACAGTGTGGAGACAGAATACGCAGCGTCTGATTGCTCTTACCCCGGCGCTGAGAAGAACTTCTCCTTCATTTTAAATGTGTTTATTTCTTCTGGCAGAACAGGGGTTCACCGTCCATATTGAAAATCCCTGTGCTCACAGCTGGGCTCTCCTTTTCCCTTTATAATCTGGGCTCTGTTACAAATCCTTGTCAGAGCTAGCATTTGCTGCATGGCTAACAGTGGGAGAGGAGTACATATGAGAAGGAGAGTTGGAAGCGTTATCTGTGACAGTTGCTTGGTTTGCATGTGTGGTAACTCCCTTTCCTTCTCTGTTTTTTTTTTTTTAATTTCCCTACCTTCATACCACGGTGCATTCCTATCATGACTCATTTTTGGAGTTGTGACAGCTCCGATTCTGCTTTAATTTAAACGTGGTTTTTACTTTTGGGCCAGCAAGGGTTAATGTCAATTTCCTTGCTAGCAGCCACTGTGTTGCTGGTCAGCTGATGTGGGTGATCACCACTTCCACCATCCTTTAAATAGTCACCTGACACATCAGCTGACTGTTGGTGATAGAGTTTTTCTCTGGAGACCAGCCGATGAGTGTGGAGCGCTTTGGTGTCTGTGTGAATCAACTGTTTGAGGTCCTGGTTCCGTATCATCTGCTGTGTAGAACTTGCAGCAGAAGCTTGAGCTAAGTTTTTCTTTGTACCTTTCCTTGTCTGTCTCATGCTTGTCACTACCCCCTGTGTTTTTACCATCTGCTGTGGTGAGGCTAGCGTCCTTGCCGGACAGTGCACTAGCCAGGGTATAGTAAGGTGAAAAATAGGGACTAGGCACGTGATGGTGGCGGGGGAAGGACCCGCATAGGGCGTTATGGGAGATAAGAGATGTGTTAAGAGGTGTCCCATCCCTCGTTTCGTATTGTTAGGGCCCTCCTCCCCCTTTTTCCATCTCGTTGTGTGTGTGTGTTGTGCCGTCTCCACAGTGTGGAGCCACAAGACCGCAGCGTCTGATTGCTCCTACTCCGGCGCTAAGAAAAAGCACTTCTCCTTCATTTCAAATGTGCTTATTTCTTCTGGCAGAACAGAAGTTAATTGACCATATTGGAAATCCCTGTGCTTACAACTGTGCTCGGTTAGCCATTCCATTTCCCTTTATAATCTGGACTTTGTTACAAATCCTTGCCAGAGCTAGCATTTGCTGCATGGCTATCGGTGGGAGAGGAGTACATATGAGAAGGAGAGTTGAAGGAGTTATTGATGACTGCTGCTTGGTTTGTAAGCGTGTATCCTGTTTTTGTTTGTCCCCTACCTTCAGACCCCGTTGCATTCCTCCTCCAAAGGAGAAAAATATTTAGAGTTGAGAGTCCTCAGTGCTTGATACCTTTTAATGGCTAACTGAAAAGATGGTAACAAATTGCAAGCTTTCGAGACTACTCAGGTCTCTTCATCAGGCAAAACTAATACAAAATCTGAAGAATCACATATTTATACACAACAGGACACAGGAATAATGCAATAGGTAAGACAAGTGACGTGAAGCAGAACTGTCATTATGGCAGAGGGATGAACATAAATATTGGAACACTGTAGCGCTTCCCACGGCTGTGGGGCGTCGGGACATGGCATAGCTTGCCTAGCTAGCCAATGCTCCCACGCCGCCAGTCCACGACGACGTGAGGCATGGGTCCCAGATGGTAAGAGAATGTGGACCCACTGGACCACGGAGGAGAACCCGGGCCTGCCCGGACTAGGGAAGGGCAGCGACCGGGATCCGTGGCAGCTGAGCATGTGGGCAAGGTGGCGACCTGCAGGACTAGACAACACCGCACAACTTCAGGTAAGAAGAAACATAAAGTTTACTTAAAGAAACAAAGTACATAAACAGAACATAAGACCGGGCTCCCGATTCCGCACATCAGAGAAGGGTACACAACTCAGGATCAAGACGAGTGCTGGAGGACATCACGGGTAGATGCAGTCCAGGGTTATCTGGCACAGGCATACTTGGACGGCCTCTCAGGCCTTAGGCGTAGCACAGGCTCAGCAGGAGAACATCAGACACCGACCTCAGACAGACTTCAGACGATGGCGGGGTCATCACGGGTTGATGAAGTCCAGGGTCATCTGGCACGGGCATACTAGGACGGCCTCTCTCTCAGGCCTCAGGCGTAGCACAGGCTCAGCAGGAGAACATCAGACACCGACCCAGGACAGACGTCATCACAGGGTAGACCAAGGAGGAACCGGCAGGACAGGCAGGTTGTCACGGCAAGTGACCAAGGCAGTCTCTGGGACAGGCAGGTTGTCACGGCAAGTGACCAGGCAGTCTCTGGGACAGGCAGGTTGTCACGGCTAGTGACCAGGGCAGTCTCTGGGACAGGCAGGTTGTCACGGCAAGTGACCAGGCAATCTCTGGGACAGGCAGGTTGTCACGGCTAGTGACCAGGGCAGTCTCTGGGACAGGCAGGTTGTCACGGCAAGTGACCAGGCAGTCTCTGGGACAGGCAGGTTGTCACAACAAGTGACCAGGCAGTCTCTGGGACAGGCAGGTTGTCACGGCTAGTGACCAGGGCAGTCTCTGGGACAGGCAGGTTGTCACAACAAGTGACCAAGGCAGTCTCTGGGACAGGCAGGTTGTCACGGCAAGTGACCAGGCAGTCTCTGGGACAGGCAGGTTGTCACGGCTAGTGACCAGGCAGTCTCTGGGACAGGCAGGTATATACGACCTGATATGGTGAAGCCTCCAGGTA
Organism: Oophaga sylvatica; assembly: GCA_033576555.1. Taxonomy (NCBI): domain Eukaryota; kingdom Metazoa; phylum Chordata; class Amphibia; order Anura; family Dendrobatidae; genus Oophaga; species Oophaga sylvatica. The sequence goes on along the minus strand of JARQOD010001116.1, from coordinate 37,378 downwards.
GGCTGCAGTCGGATGGCAGATGATCGCTCCCAGGTGAGCAGGCAAGAGCCGGGGATCTCTGCAGATGATGTCCGAACTTCCGGATGGAGCTGCAGTCGGATGGCAGATGATCGCTCCTAGGTGAGCAGGCAAGAGCCGGGGATCTCTGCAGATGACGTCCGAGCCTCTGGATGGAACTGCAGACGGATGGCAGACAGGCAAGCCGACAGGTAACAGGCAGGCAACTGGAATCAGGAGCTGATGGCTGAAACAGAGTTAGACTGCACAGGAACAACCGGGACACGGATTGGATCTCAGGGAGTCAGGAACACAGACAGGAACATGGATTGGATCTCAGGGAGTCAGGAACACGGACAAGAACATCAGGAACACGGATTGGGTCTCAGGAACACGGACTGGAACACAGGCCTCGGACTCCGGACATCTGGCACAGATCAGCAGGCTCCGGACATCTGGCAATGATCGGCAGGATCCGGACATCAGGCAGGAAGGATAGGATCCGGACATCTGGAAGTGGTCGTCGGACATCGGACATCAGGCCATGGTCATCAGGCATAGGATCCGGACATCTGGCAGCGACCTGAAAAGGAACCCCAGCGGTCTGGTGCAAGCTCCGCCAGGCTCAACGGGAGCTGGCCGGGGATTGCACAGAGGCTGAGCACAGAGTAACAGAAACTCAGCACACACCGGACTCCTTCTTCCAAGATGAACTCAGGTTATATAGCAAGGATTCACAGTCACTGGCTCAGGGTTCTGGACACAGCAGGATTTCAGGAACATAACACAAAGGACACAGTTCAGACAGTCAGGTACAGGATGCGATCCAAGATCAGGGGTTCAGGTAATTAGACACAGCAGGAACAGGCCTGGATATACAGCCTCCAGGAAGGGTGATCTGGGTAATCAGCCCCCAGCATAGGCGGAAACACAAGACACAGTTCAGACATTCAGGTACAGGATGCGATCCAGGATCAGGGGTTCAGGTAATTAGACACAGCAGGAACAGGCCTGGATATACAGCCTCCAGGAACGGTGATCTGGGTAATCAGCCCCCAGCATAGGCGGAAACACAAGACAAAGTTCAGACATTCAGGTACCGGGTTAGATCCAGGATCAGGAACAAGACACAGCAGGAACAGGGAATCAGCTCTCCAGAGCTGATCAAATTCAGAGCAGGAGCTGAACACACAACCACATACGGCTAGGTTCAGGAATTCAATGTGGATTCAATGTGAAGCTCTGGCCACGCCCACTAGGGCTGGGGAACTTTATATATGAGCTGCTTCACAGCGATAGGCTGGAGCAGTAATTCTAGTAAACACCCAATCCTCATAAAAGCAGGACAGGTGTGGGCCGCGCCCCCTATGCAGAGCCAGTGTCAGTATTCCGGGTTTTCTAGGTAACTTTGTCAATGATTTTGCCCTTTGCTAAAATGGAGTTTGCTGTTTTCTGTGCCCTACTTCCTGTTCGTTTGTTTAAAACCCGGCTCAGGTGCTGGCTTCACTGCTGGAATATTCTGCTTCTGTTCCCCTGCAACCCAGCTGCTTTGTTCCTCACAGATCTTTTGTGTATTTACCAGGAAAGTGCATAACCTTATCTTCAGGTGTTTCTCAGCCACAGCAGTTTTCTACCCATGGCTCTGGACATTCTCTGCATATGTAAGTTGCACAAAGTACTGTGTTATCACTAAACTGTTGACTTGGGAATTTAACCCTTGGTTCACTCCATTTGATAAGAACTGTGTTTCTGAACTGTTGCTGTTTAACCCTTTGTGCATTACCTCTGGTGAGAGCTGTTGGAACTGTTACTGGAACCTTACTGACATATGAACTTGTTGTTGGACTTCACTGAATTAAGCCACAACTGAGATTAACTTGTTCCTGGACCTCCCTGTGTTTTCTGCATACCTGGATCTGACTCTTCACACACCAGCAGTGTGTAAATCCAGCCACGTTACCTGTGCATCAGACTTACCTTGTGGTCACATTTGTGTGAGGACTTCGTCGTAAGAACTTTACCACCCTCGCTATAGAGGTTCAAAGACTTATATATCCGGATTCATATAACTGGACTTGTGTATATATATATGGACTCATTGCATGTCACTACGGGTTGTTTGAATATTGTTTTTGGGTGTTTTGCTGTTTCACAAATACATTATTTGCATTCAAAGAAACCCGTCTCTGATTGTTCATTGCCCCACGCTATCAGAATCCTCGAGTTCCTACAATAGTATTACAGGATATTCCAGCCTAAAAAAGAGGATTCTGCTGGGGCAATGACGGAGACACGGGCAGACAAATTGTTCACCATAGTTAACTCCTTGCAGCAGGAGGTGGCGGCTGCACTCAATCAGATTAGAGACTTGGAGTCTCGGTTAACCACAATGCACAGGGTTTGGTCAGGCTCTCCAAGATCTACGTGCTAGGTTAGGAGTCCTGGAGGCCTTACCTACTGAGCCTACCTCATCCACCAGTATGCCCAAATTGCCTCCATTCCGTTTTAATGGTGACCGAAGTCAATTCCGTGGGTTTGTTAATCAATGTATATTATTTTTTGATGTACATGCCTCCTACTACCGGTCTGATAGATCTAAGGTTCTATGTATTATTATGTTGTTGACATCACGTGCACTGGCTTGGGCAAATCCTATGGTTGAAAGTCATGATACCCGTCTAAATAATTTGGATAATTTTCTGGCAGCCATGGCGCAAATGTTCGACGATCCCAACCGCCGTGCTACCGCTGAATCTGCCTTGCTTTCCTTACGCCAGGGGAAACGGTCAGTCATAGAATATGTTACTGAATTTAAAAGGTTAGTGGTGGACACCCAGTGGGAAAACAATGCTTTATTACCAATCTTTAGAAAAGGTTTGTCAAATGTAATCAAGGATGAGCTAGCTCGTTCAGAGTCTCCACAGGAGTTTGAATTGTTTATACAGCACTGTGTACGTATTGATATCCGTTTAACTGAACGCAGACAAGAAAAATGGGCCGCTGTAAATCGCATTACTAATTACTCTCTTCCGTCCAGGGAAACCACAGGCAAAAACCCGCGAGAGGCTGAGGAGGTGCCTATGCAGGTGGACTCACTGCAGAGACGTGAGAATAATGAACGCCGCGAACACCGTCTCCGTGAGCGCTTATGTTTCTATTGTGGTCAATCGGACCATTTCCTCATCAATTGTCCTAAATGTCCTAGGCGACCCAACAAGGTGTTGGCGGTAGTAGGGGATTATGATAACACAGACGCTGAGTCTGAAGTTTCGGAAACCAGTCTACATCTAGATGCGGTTTTTCCCCCAATACTGATGCCGACTTCCCCTAAAGATCAAGGGAGAAATATTCACATTGTTCTCTTCCTATACAGATTCAGTGGGAGGAACAGTGGATATCAAGTTCTGCCATGATAGACTCTGGAGCAGGTGGGAATTTCATGGATTCTTCTTTTGCAAAGGAACATGGTATAAAGACACAACTAAGAGCTTCACCAATCACTATGGAAACGGTGGATGGTTCCCCATTAGTTTCTGGACCAGTAGATCGGGAGACAGTGCCTCTGGAGTGTAAGATGGAACCAGACCATCAAGAAACACTTTCATTCATGTTAATATCTTCTCCTCATTTTCCTGTAATTTTAGGAATTCCCTGGTTACGGTCACAAAATCCAATCATCAATTGGGAAACCAAGGAGATAACCTTTCTCCCGAAGTGCAGTTCTACCATCAGTCCAACTGTAGCGGCTCCAGTTACCCAGAACTTGGAAGAGGTGATACAGGTACCTACTCTCCCTCTGATATATCAGGAATTCTCAGACATTTGTGATAAAAGGAAGGCAGATCAACTTCCCCCACATAGACCGTATGACTGCCCCATAGAATTGCTTCCTGGAGCAGCGATTCCTTTCGGCCATGTTTACCCGTTGGCGGCTCCGGAATTAAAATCTTTACGAGAGTAATATAGATGAGAATTTAGCCAAGGGGTTTATCCGACCATCTTCTTCACCAGCGGGAGCTCCAATATTCTTTGTAAAGAAGAAGGATGGTACTCTAAGACCCTGCATTGACTACCGGGAGTTAAATAAGGTAACCATTCGTAACAGGTACCCGTTGCCCCTAATTCCAGAATTGTTGGAAAGAGTTCGCCAGGCCAAAGTATTTACCAAATTAGATCTTCGTGGGGCATATAATTTACTGCGTATACGGCCCGGAGACGAATGGAAGACAGCTTTTAGATGCCGGTATGGACATTTTGAATATTTGGTGATGCCATTCGGACTCTGTAACGCTCCTGCTGCTTTTCAACATTTAGCCAACGACATTTTCAGGGATTTATTGGACCAATATGTGGTAATTTACCTTGATGACATCTTAATCTTTTCTGACTCCTTACAGGAACATCAGGAACATGTCAAGACCGTACTTAGACGTTTGAGAGATAATCATTTGTACATCAAACTCGAAAAGTGTGAGTTCCATTGTTCTGAAATTCAATTTTTAGGCTATGTTATCTCGCCTCAGGGATTGAATATGGAGTCCAGCAAGATCCAGGCAATCTTGGACTGGCCGGTACCAGGAAACATTAAGGAGGTACAACGATTCATTGGCTTTGCTAACTTTTATAGACGGTTTATCCAAAATTTTTCAGAAATTGTCCGTCCCATCACTCTCCTCACCAAGAAGGGGAAGAAGTTTGAATGGTCTTCGCAAGCTCAGGAAGCCTTTGATCGCCTGAAGGGTTGTTTTACCACGGCTCCAATATTGATGCATCCGGATCCTGCACAGCCTTTTATCGTGGAGGTGGACGCGTCTGACTGTGCATTGGGAGCTATCCTCTCACAACGTACCGGAGACAAAGGTTTGCTGCACCCGTGTGCCTTCTTCTCTCGTAGGTTATCTTCTGCAGAACTGAACTATGATGTGGCAGATAAGGAACTTTTGGCAATTATTTCTGCCTTTAAGGAATGGAGACACCATTTGCAGGGGGCTACTCAGCAGGTAGTAGTACTCACGGATCATCGCAATTTGGAATTCCTTAAGTCTGCCAGGTGTCTTTCTCCTCGACAAGCTAGGTGGAGTTTGTTCTTGAACCAGTTTAATTTTATTATTTCGTACCGCCCAGGTTCACGTAATGGGAAAGCTGACGCATTATCCCGAATCCATACCGTGGATTCCGTGCCTGGGACCCCGTCGAAGACCATCTTGTCGGAGGCCAATTTCGTTGGAGTGCTCCGGAACCGGGACTTGTGGCAGGAGATCAAGCTGGCCTATGACGGTGACGTATTTCTTGCAGCTCCACCTGACAATGTGAATCTTGTCCTTCGAATGGTGTGTGGCTTAGAGATCGATGTATTTATGTCCCAGAGGCTGTAAGACTTCGAGTTCTCAAATTGGTCCACGACTCTAAATTGGCTGGTCATAGGGGGGTACAGAAGACGCAGGAATTATTAACTCGTTTTTTTTGGTGGCCTACCTGCTTGAAGGATGTGAATGACTATGTCCGCTCTTGTGAAGTTTGTGCCCGGTACAAGGTTCCTCGCGTTTCACCTACTGGTCTTCTTAAACCGCTACCTGTACCGTCTCGCCCTTGGGGGTCTATTTCGATGGACTTTATTGTGGAGTTACCCACCTCTGGTGGTAAAAATACTATTTTGGTGGTAGTAGATCGTTTAACGAAAGCTGCTCATTTCATTCCGTGTGCTGGTCTTCCCTCAGCTACAGAGACAGTAGATCTAGTTATCCAGAACATTTTCCGGCTGCATGGGGTACCAGATGACATCATTTCTGACCGGGGAATACAATTTACCTCTAGATTTTGGAAAGGATTTTGTTCTGCGCTCCACATTAATGTTTGCTTGTCTTCTGCATACCATCCTCAGACCAACGGGCAGACCGAACGGACAAATCAAACCTTGGAGCAATATCTACGCTGTTACGTCAGTCATTTGCAGGACGATTGGCTGAAGCTACTTCCTCTAGCGGAATTTTCGTACAACAACTCCCAAAGCAGTTCCACGAAGGTAACGCCTTTTTTGCCAACCTGGGTTATCATCCAAGTATTTTGCCTAGGTCTCCAGTTACGATTTCGGTACCAGCGGTTGAAGACAGAGTGACGGCGTTGCAACGTAATCTTGAAGTTTTGAAGGACTCCCTGACCACAGCACAGGAGCGTTACAAGAAGTCGGCCGATAGATTCCGGAAACCAGCACCTATGTATAAGGTAGGAGACTCAGTTTGGTTGTCCACCAAGAATCTAAAATTGGGTGTTCCTTCGCAGAAACTGGGACAGAAATTCATCGGTCCATTCAAGATCACTGGGATTGTGAGCTCTGTTGCCTGTCGGTTGAAGCTACCACGGACTTTAAAGGTACACCCAGTATTTCATGTTTCCTTATTAAAACCAGTCTCTCCTAACACATTTCAGGGACGTATCGTACCTCCCCCTCCACCAGTGTTGGTTGATGGCGAAGAACAATTCGTGGTACAGGATATTGTTAATTCGAGACTTCATAGAAACCGGCTTCAGTATCTAGTTAGATGGCAAGGTTACTCTCCTGAAAATGATTCTTGGGAACCAGTAAGTAACATCAATGCGCCTCTGAAGATTTCTCAGTTTCATCGGAGATACCCGGACAGGCCTGGTCCAGGACCGTCCGGAGGCCGTCTTTAGGGGGGGAGTAATGTCAGTATTCCGGGTTTTCTAGGTAACTTTGTCAATGATTTTGCCCTTTGTTAAAATGGAGTTTGCTGTTTTCTGTGCCCTACTTCCTGTTCGTTTGTTTAAAACCCGGCTCAGGTGCTGGCTTCACTGCTGGAATATTCTGCTTCCGTTTCCCTGCAACCCAGCTGCTTTGTTCCTCACAGATCTTTTGTGTATTTACCAGGAAAGTGCATAACCTTATCTTCAGGTGTTTCTCAGCCACAGCAGTTTCTACCCATGGCTCTGGACATTCTCTGCATATGTAAGTTGCACAAAGTACTGTGTTATCACTAAACTGTTGACTTGGGAATTTAACCCTTGGTTCACTCCATTTGATAAGAACTGTGTTTCTGAACTGTTGCTGTTTAACCCTTTGTGCATTACCTCTGGTGAGAGCTGTTGGAACTGTTACTGGAACCTTACTGACATATGAACTTGTTGTTGGACTTCACTGAATTAAGCCACAACTGAGATTAACTTGTTCCTGGACCTCCCTGTGTTTTCTGCTTACCTGGATCTGACTCTTCACACACCAGCAGTGTGTAAATCCAGCCACGTTACCTGTGCATCAGACTTACCTTGTGGTCACATTTGTGTGAGGACTCCGTCGTAAGAACTTTACCACCCTCGCTATAGAGGTTCAAAGACTTATATATCCGGATTCATATAACTGGACTTGTGTATATATATATGGACTCATTGCATGTCACTACGGGTTGTTTGAATATTGTTTTTGGGTGTTTTGCTGTTTCACAAATACATTATTTGCATTCAAAGAAACCCGTCTCTGATTGTTCATTGCCCCACGCTATCAGAATCCTCGAGTTCCTACAATAGTATTACAGCCAGACAACTCATCACAGAGGAACGCCTGACAGTGGCTGCTGCCAACCACGCAGTAAGTCATGCACCACTGCAGAGGACTTTGCAAGCTACGGACGGCTTTCACAGCAAGTCAGGAACCGCACATGCGGGCGGTCATGCAAAGCAGCGGAGCCACTCACGCAAGTATGGGTACGCAGCAGAGCCGGGAACTGAGCAGCATCCATATAGGTAACAGACAACAGTATCCCAGCTGGTTAGGGGGAAAGGAGCAAAAGGGTTAATGCAAAAAACATGCAGAGTAACGCTGGAAAACAAAGTACAGACAATACCAGCGTTACAAACAGTTCATAGATAAGGAGTGAAAGTTTTATTACCCTCTGATTGGGGTCTGGTAATGTTTTGTGATGTTCTCACAGGGTCTTTGGAGTAAATTCCTTAATTGATGTAAAACGTCGTTACTCCTCCAAAGGAGAGCAGTCCTACATGTGCCTAGTCTCTGACACTTCATGGGAGAGCAGCCTTATGTGTGGACAGTCTCTTATACTCCAGAAGAGAACAGCCTTATATGTGCCCAGTCTCTCATACTCCAGAAGAGTGCTGTCCTACGGGTGCCCCATCGCTGATACTCCAGAGGAAAACAGCCCTATGTGTGTCCAGTCTCTAATACTTTAAAGAAGAGCAGCACTACATGGTCCCCATTTCTCATACTCCAGAGGAGAGCAGCCCTACGTGTTCCCAGTCTCTCATGCTCAAGGGAAGAGCGACCCTATGTGTGCCCAGTCTCTCGTACTCCAGAGTAGAGCAGCCCTACCTGTGCCCTGTCTGTCATACTCTCGAGGAGAGCTGCCCTACACATCACCCATTTGGAAGTTTTTTCCATTGCATCAATACTAGGTATCGTGCATGCCATGTGTAATACCTAATCACTCAGCTAACTAGAAATAAGTTGCAGCAGTCGCGATCACCCAGGCCTCTGAATGCTCCATAGGCCCATTTTGCGTAAGAGCGGGCCAATCAAGGGGCCCACTCCGTTGTACATCTGTGTTAAATGGGCCAGGACGCAGGAAGTGGTCGATGCTTTCCAGCACAGAACCGCAATGCTCCCGAGGCAATTCCTGTCCTCAGAGCTCGTACACTTCAGATTGTCCCTCACACACAGTTTCCCATGGAGAAGCGCCAAGCCAAGTCCCAAAGCTTTGAGAGGACCCTGATAGAATTCAGAAGATGCAAACTCACCCCAAGATCCCGATTTGTTCAATCCCTGAGCGCCAGAGGCCTCTGAAAAGGGTCAATGGAACCCTTTTGTCAAGAAGCTACCATGGCAGGGTCCTGATTTTTAACATTCCCAATCCCCACTGGCGAATTACCTTCAGAATCAGTTTAGCATAAGCCTGAAGATGTCCATGCGGTGTGCGAAGATCCCTCATTTGCCCTCTTGTCTCCCATTCCTGGAAGAAAGGCTGAAACCATCCCCTACAGGAGAATACCCACGGAGGAGCCCTCTCTTTCCACAAGTTTGCAATATTGATCTTAAGGGAATCTGTCACAAAGTTTCTGCTACCTCATCTGAGAGCAGCATAATGTAGGCAATCATCATTGGATTCAGCTTCTCTTGGCCTACATTATGCTGCTCTCAGATGAGGTAGAAGAAACCAATTAAATTACTTTGCGCAGCCGTTCTGACATAATCAGAGCTATTAGATTTAGCAATACAGCGGAGCTGAGAACTGCCTCCGCCAACACCTGGCTCTGTATATACAATGTCCATGTCATGATCTCCACTGTTTCTGTCTGATATGTTACTTTGTACAGTCTGTGCTGGGTCTGTGCCACAATCATCTGTGTTCACTTTCCTTAATTACTTTTCTACTTAAGCGTGCTAGCTCCTCCACCCAGTGTCAATTGTACACTTGCTGCTGCCCTCTGTGCTATGCACCTGACCCAGCTTGACTTGATTCTCTCCTGGACTTAGATCCTTTGCTTGACCTGACTTCTCTTGTGCCTGCTCCCTGTAAACTATTGTCACAGACTGACTGACCTAGTGTGACACGACCCAACGGTTGGTCGGTCACCAAACAGCTCAACAAACAAGGGAACACCAGGGACACAATAACAACGGTGGGCCCTGTCGATAGGGAACGGGGGAATGGGCACCTCCTGCACTCACCTGAGGATGTACCCTGATCTCACTATCATCCCTATACAGGTTCTTTCACCCCATTGCCGAGCAGGATACCTAATCCCTCACACCGCAGATATCAACAGCAACAGGACTCTTAACACCAAACGTGGTAGACACCCGAGAGCTGCTCCTGCTAGGTTGGTCTCCAAAAAGGACCTGTATAACCAACAGTCAGCTGATGCATCAGGTGGCCTTTTAAAGGATGGTGGGAGTGGTCACCACCCACATCAGCTGACCCAGCTGCACTGCAGTAACACCAGGTTGCCAGTGGGAAAAAACTGCATTTAAACCCCGCTGGCCTGAAAGGAAAAAAGTTTTAATGTGAGTGGAACCAGAGCTGCCACAAATCCAAAAATGGAAAACAGCCGCACTCAAAATAGTGATTTTCTTGAATGCAAGTGAAAACATTTATTAAATTCACCACAGAAAGGCATGACGAGATCGCAAGGTAACGTTTCGACCCGACCACGAGTCTTTATCAACCTCACTGAGGTAAAAGGAGGAATAGCTGAGATTAGCCAGGAGAAAATCAAGGCAGAGGGAATAGAAGTCCCAGCTGAGGTTTAATGTATTTGCAGGGCAGGCGCCGTCTGTGGTGGTGTGTGACCACTGTCTTGTGTTTCTGGCTTTCCTGAGCTCGGTTCATGAATTGGATTTCGTCTCTGACTTCACCTTGTTGTACTGCGCCATTTCCTGGATTTGACCTCGGATTGTTTGACCTCCTGTTACTTATTCTCTAAGTAGTTGTAAGCTTTTCAGGGATATAGCTCTGGGATCGCCGTCCGGGTAGACGGAGTGGCACGGAAACAGTTCATTCACAGACAGCAGTTCTGGTAAAAACTGGCCGCAACCAGTTTTATTAAAGTCCACAGCAAACAGAACATAATCAAAACCAAATCATAAACATAAGACCTGGGCTTGTCCAGCCACTTACTACACTTAGATAGATTTCCCTATCTATCCGGGACCAGACTCTAACAGCCTGGGCCAAAACAACACATATGTTCAGCATTTACCAGCATGGAGTTTCACAGAGTCTCCTCCTGTGTCTGAAGGCACCTTCAACGTCCAGACTTGAGAGAGCTCCCCTCCTATTCAGCAGCTATCCGCATGGATTCTCACAGAGACTACTCCTGTGTCCGGGGTACATCGAGCACCCAGACTGAGACAGCTCATACTCCTGGAGACTCCTTCTTGTGCCTGGACTCCTTGTCCAGACTAAGCGAGCTCTCTGTCTGTGTTCGCAGACACCTACTTCTGGTCTCCTAATTAACAGCTGAGTGGTTTCAGGCCTGAGCTGCAAGTGTGTACTGAATGTAAGGTGTAGTGACCTTTCTCTACCACTAGGTTTACAAAGCCATACATTTCCCTTATACCAGTCAGCAAAGTATCTAGGTGAAATGTACACCCCATTCAACACACATACTCTCACTGTCTCACATAGTATATATTTTTACTATCTGTGATTGAAGTCCTTCTCTCCACTTCTGGGACTAATAGTTACTATTATTATTTATTTCTATAGCACCATTGATTCCATGGTCTGTACATGAGAAGGGGTTACATACAGATTACAGATATCACTTACGGTAAACTAACAATCACAGACTGGTACAGAGGGGAGAGGACCCGGCCCCGCGGGCTTACATTGTACAGGATGGTGGGGAAGGAGACAGCAGGTTGGGGAGTTGCAGCAGTTCTGGTGTTGGTGAGGCAGCAGCTCCGGTGTTGGTGAGGCGGTAGCTCCAGTAGTTGTGAGCAGTGTTGTGAATGGCTTGAGATGAGTTCTGAGCAGAGGCTCCCTCTGGTGGTTACAAGCGGTACTGGTCTGTCCAGTGAAGATTGTGAGGATTGGGAATCAGGTGTTACTGACTGGTCTTATATAAGGGAGTCACCTTCCCATCAGGGTTGCCGGTGATCAATTGTTCTGGTCTCTATCCTTGATTCCTGTTTCCCTTGTAGCCTGCTGTGTCGTGTCTGCATCTCCTGCTAACAGATAAGACATTTTCTTCTTTTTGTTTTTGTGCTTGATTTTTGCATTTTGTCCTGCACTTCTGTGGGGGCCTTCAGGGTCCCCTCCGGGAGCTTTTGCCCTCTCAGTTTAGTTCAGCCACTGTGTTTTGTTCTTTTGCTTTTTCCAGTTTTTTCAGTGGCTGCTGTTTTTGTTACACCAGAGAACTAATTTAGGTGGTAGAGGTCGTGTGATCTCAGGTGATTTTGAAATTAGTAGAGTTGGTGCTTTTCAGGGTTTTCTGGGATTGCAGTAAGTACCCTTCCTATCCTTTTCTATTTAGTTAGTTTGGGCCCCAACGTTTGCTCATACTATTTTCTGTCTGTGTCAGTATTTCTTCTTGTCTAACCGCCATTACATGTTTGGGGGCTTTCTATTATCTTTGGGGTTCTGCTCCGGGGCAGATAGCTTTCCTATTTCTATCTTTAGGTGTAGTTAGTTTCTCAGGCTGTGACGAGGCGTCTAGGACCAACGTAGGAACGCTCCACGGCTGCCTCTAGTTGTTGTGGTTAGTCAGGGTACTGCAATCTCATAGATTCCAACTGCTCTGGTGTATTTCCTTTTTTACCTGCACTCCTCAGCTACCGAAACATAACAGTATCACCGGCCCAAAATTTAAAATTGTATGGTACTCACAGAAGGGAAAAAATTTGTGAAAGAAAAAACGGTTGTCAGAGTTGTCAGAGATATTTTTCTGTTTGTTGCATTTTTTTTTTTTTCCCTCTGTATCTCTGGGTGCTGGGGAGGATCTTTTCTCCCAATGGAGTTTGCACAGTTGTCTGGCCGTGTGGATCAGCTTGCCACTGAGGTTCGGAGTATTGCTACCTATCTTGCTAGGTTGCCTGTTGTGGAACCTAGGATTCCCATGCCAGATTTGTTTTTAGGGGATCGATCTAAGTTTCAGAATTTCAAAAATAATTGTAAATTGTTTTTTGCCTTAAAATCTAAGTCCTCAGGAACGCAGCGCAGCAGGTTCAAATTGTCATCTCTCTCCTGCGCGGCGATCCTCAGGATTGGGCTTTTTCCCTGACACCTGGGGATCCTGTTTTGAGTGATGTTGATGCATTTTTTCAGGCTTTGGGGTTATTGTACGATGAGCCTAATGTCACTGATCAAGCTGAAAAAGCCTTGTTGGCATTAAATCAGGGGCTTGATGACGCTGAGTTATACTGTCAGAGATTCCGTAGGTGGGCAGTCCTGACCAAGTGGAATGACGACGCTTTGGCAGCTCTTTTTCGGAAGGGCCTGTCAGATAATGTAAAGGATGTTATGGTGGGATTCCCTGTCCCCTCTGGTCTCAATGATTCTATGTCATTAGCGATTCAAATTGACAGACGTTTGCGTGAGCGGAGAAGTATGCGTGGAATGGTGTTGCCTTGTGAACCAGCTTCTGAACCCATGCAGTGTGATAGAGTGGTGTCTGGGGCACAGCGTCATGAGTTTCGAAAGCGCAATGGGTTATGTTTCTACTGTGGTGATGCCTCTCATGCTATTTCAGTCTGCCCTAAGCGGGGAAGACGTTTTGCACGCTCAGTTGTCTTGGGTAGTGTTCAGACTAAGTTTTTATTAACTGTCACTCTGATATGCTCTCTGTCCTCATTTTCTGCTCAGGCTTTCGTTGATTCTGGAGCAGCTATTAACCTGATGGATTATGATTTTGCTAAACGTTGTGGGTTTCCCTTGATACCCCTACAGAAGTCTATTCCCCTACTGGGGATCGATTCTACCCCTTTGGCTGAGAATAAACCCCAGTTTTCTACTCAGGTGATAATGAGGGTTGAACCTGATCACCAGGAGAGCTGCAAATTTTTGGTTCTATATAATCTGCATGACATTATCGTGCTGGTTTTCCTTGGTTACAGTCTCATAATCCTGTTTTGGATTGGAAATCTGTGTCTGTAACCAGTTGGGGCTGCCAATGTGTTAATACCAACACTCCTGTTTTTTCTGCCTCCCCCCAGGCTCAGGATGTTCCTGACTTTTTGATTGATTTTTCTGATGTATTTAGCGAAAGTAAATCTGCATCCTTGCCTCCCCATAGGAGCTATGACTGCGCTATTGAATTAGTGCCGGGTAGTAAATTCCCTAAAGGTCGCCTTTTTAACTTGTCTGTACCTGAACATGACGCTATGCGGTCTTATATCAAGGAGTCATTGGAGAAGGGTCATATCAGACCATCCTCTTCACCCTTAGGTGCCGGTTTTTTCTTTGTGGCCAAAAAGGATGGTTCATTAAGGCCGTGTATTGATTATCGTCTCTTGAACAATATTACTGTGAAATATCAATACCCGTTACCCTTGATTTCTGACCTGTTTTCCAGGGTGAAAAACGCTACTTGGTTTACCAAGCTTGACCTCAGGGGGCGTATAACCTTATTCGCATTAAGCACGGGGATGAATGGAAGACGGCATTTAATACCCCTGAGGGGCATTTTGAGTACCTTGTGATGCCCTTTGGGCTCACTAATGCTCCTTCCGTCTTCCAGTCCTTCATGAATGACATTTTCAGGGATTTTGTGGACAAATTTCTGATTGTTTATTTGGATGATATCTTGATTTTTTCTAATGACTGGGACTCTCATGTGAAACATGTTCGAACTGTATTCCAGATTTTGAGAGAGAATGCTCTGTATGTGAAGGGATCAAAGTGTCTTTTTGGCGTACAGAGGATCTCATTTCTGGGATTCATTTTGTCCCCATCTGTTATTGAAATGGACCCGGTCAAGGTTCAGGCCATCTGTGATTGGGTCCAACCTACTTCATTAACCCCTCTCTGCCATCAGACGTACTATTCCGTCCATGTGACCCTGGACCTAATTCCCATGGATGGAATAGTACGTCATAGGCGATCAGCTGCGCTCCCGGGGGGAGCGTAGCTGATCGCCGCCGGGTGTCAGCTGTATATCACAGCTGACACCCAGCACTATGTGTCAGGAGCGGTCACGGACCGCTCCCGGCACATTAACCCCTAGCACACCGCGATCAAACATGATCGCGGTGTGCCCGGGGCACAGGGGAGGATCGCGCAGGCAGGGGGCTCCCTGCGCGCCCCCCTGAGACCCTCAGAGCAGCGCGATGTGTCGCGCTGTTCCGAGGGTCCGTCCTCCCTCCAGGTCCCCGGATCCAAGATGGCGCCGGGGTCCTGCAGGGAGGCGGCTTCCTCAGTGCCTGCTGAGAGCAGGAGCAGAGGAAGCCTGCAGCGATGCCAGAGCGATCGCTGGTGTGACAGAGTGCTGTGCACACTGTCACACCAGCGATCTGCTAAAATACTGTGATGTCCCACCCTGGGACAAAGTAAAAAAGTAATAAAAATAAAAAGTGGTAAAAAAAATCATCAAAAAAAAAAAAAAATATTCCCCAATAAATTCATTTCTTCCTGTAATTAAAAAAAACAAAACAATAAAAGTACACATATTTGGTATCGCCGCGTCCGTAACGACCCCCCCTATAAAACTGTCCCACTAGTTAACCCCTTTAGTGAACCCCTTAAAAAAAAAAAAAAAAACTAAGCAAAAAATCAATGCTTTATCATCATACCGCCGAACAAAAAGTGAAATAACACGCGATCAAAAAGACAGATATAAATAAACATGGTACCGCTGAAAACGTCATCTTGTCCCGCAAAAAACGAGCCGTCATACAGCGTCATCAGCGAAAAAATAAAAAAGTTATAGCTCGCAGAATAAAGCGATGCAAAAATAATATTTTTTATATAAAATTGTTTTTATTCTATAAAAGCGCCAAAACATAAAAAAATGATATAAATGAGGTATCGCCATAATCGTACTGACCCGAAGAATAAAACTGCTTTATCAATTTTACCACACGCGGAACGGTATAAACGCCTCCCCCAAAAGAAATTCATGAATTGCTGATTTTTGTTCATTCTAACCTCCCAAAAATCGAAATAAAAAGCGATCAAAAAATGTCACGTGCTCAAAAATGGTACCAATAAAACGTCAACTCGTACCGCAAAAAATAAGACCTCACTTGACTCTGGGCCAAAATATGCAAAAATTATAGCTCTCAAAATGTGATGATGCAAAAACTATTTTTGCAATAAAAAGCGTCTTTTAGCGTGACAGCTGCCAATCATAAAAACCCGCTATAAATAGTAAATCAAACCCCCTTTATCACCCCCTTAGTAAGGGAAAAATAATAAAATTAAAAAAATGTATTTATTTCCATTTTCCCATTAGGGTTAGTGTTGCAGCTAAAGTTAGGGTTAGGGTTGGCGCTAAAGTTAGTATTAGGGTTATGGTTGGGATTAGGGTTAGGGGTGTGTTAGGGTTAGGTTTGTGGTTAGGGTTGGGACTAGGGTTAGGGGTATGTTGGGGTTAGGGTTGGAGTTATAATTGGGGGGTTTCTGCTGTTTAGGCACATCAGGGGCTCTCCAAATGTGACATGGCGTCTGATCTCAATTCCCGCCAATTCTGCGTTGAAAAAGTCAAACGGTGCTCCTTCACTTCTGAGCTCTGCCATGCGCCCAAACAGTAGTTTACCCCCGCATATGGGGTATCAGCGTACTCTGTACCCCAAGAGTTATTGTGCAATTTGTCCTATTTCTTCTGTTACCCTTGGGAAAATAAAAAACTGGGGGCGACAAAATCATTTTTGTAAAAAAAAAATGATTTTTTTGTTTTTACGGCTGTATGTTATAAATTTTCTGTGAAGCACTTGGGGCTTCATAGCGCTCACCACACTTCTAGAGAAGTTCCTTGTGGGGTCTATTTTCCAAAATTGGGTCACTTGTAGGGGGTTTCCACTGTTTAGGCGCATCAGGGGCTCTCCAAATGTGACATGATGCCCCCAGACCATTCCATCAAAGTCTGCAATCCAAAACGTCACTACTTCCCTTCCGAGCCCAGACGTGCACCCATACAGTCGTTTTCTCACACATGTTGGGTATCAGCGTACTCAGGACAAATTGGACAACAACTTTTGGGGTCCAATTTCTCCTGTTACCCTTGTGAAAATAAAATATTGGGGCGAAAAAATCATTTTTGTAAAAAAAAAAAAAAAGGATTTTTTATTTTTACGGCTGTACGTTATAAACTTCTGGGAAGCACTTCGGGGTTCAAAGTGCTCACCACACATCTAGATAAGTTCCTTGTGGGGTCTATTTTCCAAAATGGGGTCACTTGTGGGGGGTTTCCACTGTTAAGGCACATCAGGGGCTCTCCAAATGCGACATGACGCCCCCAGACCATTCCATCAAAGTCTGCAATCCAAAACGTCACTACTTCCCTTCCGAGCCCCGACGTGCGCCCATACAGTAGTTTACTCCCACATATTGGGTATTAGCGTACTCAGGACAAATTGGACAACAACTTTTGGGGTCCAATTTCTCCTGTTACCCTTGTGAAAATAAAATATTGGGGGGGAAAAAAATCATTTTTGTAAAAAAAAAAAAGATTTTTTTATTTTACGGCTGTACGTTATAAACTTCTGTGAAGCACTTTGGTTTTCAAAGTGCTCACCACACATCTAGATAAGTTCCTTGAGGGGTCTAGTTTCCAAAATGGTGTCATTTGTGGGGGGTTTCCACTGTTTAGGCGCATCAGGGGCTCTCCAAACACGACATGGCATCCAGCCAATTCTGCGTTGAAAAAGTCAAACGGCGCTCCTTCCCTTCCAAACTCTGCCATGCACCCAAACAGTGGTTTACCCCCACATATGGGGTATCAGCGTACTCAGGACAAATTGCACAATAACTTTTGGAGTCTTGTTACCCTTGGGAAAATAAAAATTGGGGTGAAAAGATCAATTTTGTGGAAAAAATATGATTTTTTAATTTTATGGCTCTACGTTATAAACTTGTGTGAAGCACTTGGGGGTTCAAATTGCTCACCAAAGATCTAGATAAGTTCCTTAGGGGGTCTAGTTTCCCAAATGGGGTCACTTGTGGGGGTTTCCACTGTTTAGGCACATCAGGGACTCTCCAAATGCAACATGGCGTCCAATCTCAATTCCAGCCAATTTTGGTTGGAAACAGTCAAATGGTGCTACTTCCATTCCGAGCTCTGCCATGCGCCCAAACAGTGGTTCCCCCCCACATATGGGGTATCAACGTACTCAGGACAAATTGGACAACAACTTTTGAGGTCCAATTTCTCCTGTTACCTATGGGAAAATAAAAAATTAGTGACTAAGAGATAATTTTTGTGGGAAAAAAATAGGATTTTTTATTTTCATGCCCGGGCATTATAAACTTGTGTGAAGCACTTGGGGGTTCAAAGTGCTCACCAAAGATCTAGATAAGTTTCTTAGGGGGTCTAGCTTCCAAAATGGGGTCACTTGTGGGGGGTTTCCACTGTTTAGGCTCATCTGGGGCACTACAAACGGAACATGACCCCCATCAATGTTTGCATTCCAAAACGTTACTGCTTCCTTTCCAAGCCCTGCCGTGCGCCCAAACAGTTCCCCCCCCCCACATATGGGGTATCAGCGTACTCAGGACAAATTGGACAACAACTTTTGGGGTCCAATTTCCTTGGGAAAAATCAAAAATTTGGGACTAAAAAATCATTTTTGTGGAAAATTGTTTTTTTTTTTTTTCACACCCAGTTATTATAAACTTTTGTGAAACACTTTGGGGCTCAAAGTGCTCACAACAGATCTAGATAAGTTCCTTAGGGGGTCTAGTTTCCAAAATGGTGTCACTTGTGGGGGGTTTCCACTGTTTAGGCGTATCAGGGGCTCTCCAAACACGACATGGCGTCCAATCTCAACTCCAGCCAATTTTAGTTTGAAAAAGTCAAACGGCGCTCCTTCCCTTACGAGCTCTGCCGTGTGCCCAAACAGTGGTTTTCCCCCACATATAGGGTATTGCGCGTACTCAGGAGAAATTGCACAACAACTTTATCTGCCCATTTTCTCCTTTTACCCTTGTGAAAATAAAAAAAAAGTTTGTAAAAGATAATTTTTGTGGCTAAAAAGTTAAATATTAATTTTTTCCTTCCACGTTGCTTCAGCTCCTGTGAAGCACCTGAAGGGTTAATAAACTTCTTGAATGTGGTTTTGAGTACCTTGAGGGGTGCAGTTTTTAGAATGGTGTCACTTTTGGTATTTTCTGCTATATAGACCCGTCAAAGTGACTTCAAATGTGAGGTGGTCCCTAAAAAAATGGCTTTGTAAATTTTGTTGTAAAAATGAGAAATCACTGGTCAACTTTTAACCCTTATAACTTCCGAACAAAAAAAAATTTGGTTCCAAAATTGTGTTGATGTAAAGTAGACATGTGGGAAATGTTATTTCTTAACTATTTTGTGTGACATATTTCTCTGTTTTAAGGGAAAAAAAATTCAAAGTTTGAAAATTGCAAAATTTTCAAAATTTTCGCCATATTTGTGTTTTTTTCAAAAATAAACGCAAGTTATATCGAAGAAATTATACTTCTAACGTGAAGTACAATATGTCTCGAGAAAACAATCTCAGAATCGCGAAGATCCGTTGAAGCGTTCCAGAGTTATAACCTCATAAAGAGACAGTGGTCAGAATTGTAAAAATTGGCCCGGTCATTAACGTGCAAACCACCCTTGGGGGTGAAGGGGTTAAAGGCTCTTCAAAGATTTTTGGGTTTTGCCAATTTTTATCGTAAATTTATTGGTAATTTCTCGGTTATTGTTAAACCATTAACTGATTTGACCAAAAAGGGTTCTGATGTGGTGAATTGGCCTCCTGAGGCAATCTCTGCATTTCAGGAACTTAAGCAGAGATTCACTTCTGCTCCTGTTCTACGGCAGCCTGATGTTTCTCTGCCATTTCAGGTGGAGGTTGATGCCTCTGAAATTGGGGCAGGTGCCGTTTTGTCCCAAAAAGATCCAGAGACCTCTAAAAGTAAACCTTGTGCCTTTTTCTCTCGAAAATTTTCTCCTACTGAACGTAATTATGACGTGGGTAATCGGGAGTTATTGGCCATGAAGTGGGCTTTTGAAGAGTGGAGACATTGGCTGGAGGGAGCCAAACATCAGGTGGTGGTCCTTACTGACCATAAGAATCTGGTTTATCTGGAATCTGCCAAGCGACTCAATCCTAGACAGGCCAGGTGGGCCTTGTTTTTCACACGTTTTAATTTTGTGGTTTCCTTTCTTCCTGGCACTAAAAATGTTAAGGCGGATGCCCTCTCGAGGAGCTTCCTTGCGGACTCTCCTGAGTTATCTGATCCTTCTGTTATTTTGAAAGAGGGTGTAGTTCTTTCCGCCATCTCACCTAATTTGAGACTTGCTCTGGAGGGGTGTCAGGAGGATAGGCCCGAGCGCTGACCTGTTGGAAAATTGTTTGTCCCGGACCAGTGGAAAAAGAGTGTGATGTCTGAGATTCATTGTTCCGCGTTGGCTGGGCATCCCGGAATTTTTGGTACCAGAGACTTGGTTAGTCGGTCCTTTTGGTGGCCTACCTTGTCTCGTGATGTCAGGGAATTTGTGTAGTCCTGCGGGACTTGCTCTCGCTCCAAGCCTTGCTCTCGCTCTAGTGGTTTGTTGATGCCATTGCCTGTGCCCAAGAGACCATGGACCCATATCTCTATGGATTTCATTTCCGACCTTCCTGTTTCTCAGAGAATGACCGCCATCTGGGTGATTTGTGATAGGTTTTCCAAGATGATACATCTTGTGCCATTACCTAAGTTGCCTTCCTCCTCTGAATTGGTGCCGTTGTTCCTTCAGCACGTGGTTCGTTTACACGGCATTCCTGAGAACATAGTGTCTGACAGAGGAGTCCAGTTTGTTTCCAGATTTTGGAGGACTTTTTGTTCTAAACTGGGTGTTCAATTGTCTTTCTCCTCGGCATTTCATCCTCAGACCAATGGTCAAACTGAGAGAACAAACCAGACATTGGAGACTTATCTAAGATGCTTTGTGTCTGCTGATCAGGATGACTGGGTCTCTTTTTTGCCTTTGGCTGAGTTTGCTCTTAATAATAGGGCTAGCTCTGCCACTTTGATGTCTCCGTTTTTCTGTAATTCTGGGTTTCACCCTCGATTTTCTTCAGGACAGACGGAGGCTTCTGTCTGTCCAGGTGTTGACTCTGTTGTGGAGCGTATGCAACAGATTTGGGACCAGGTAGTGGAGAGGTTGTCCCTCTCTCAGGAGAGGGCCCAGCGGTTTGCTAACCGGCATAGGACTGATGGTCCTCGGTTTAAAGTAGGGGACTTGGTCTGGTTGTCCTCAAAAAATATTCCTATGAGAGTAGCATCTCCTAAATTTAAGCCTAGGTTCATTGGACCTTATAAGATCATGGAGATTCTTAATCCTGTTTCTTTTCGTTTGCTTCTTCCAGGGACATTTAAGATCCATAACGTGTTCCACAAGTCTTTGTTGAAGAGGTTTGTTGAGCCAGTGGTTCCTGCTGCTGTGCCTCCTGACCCTGTTTTGGTTGAGGGCAATCTGGAGTATGTGGTTGAGAAAATATTAGATTCTCGTTTTTCTAGACGGAAACTCCAGTATTTGGTTAAGTGGAGAGGTTATGGTCAGGAAGACAATTCTTGGGTGTTTGCTTCGGACATCCATGCTAGGAGACTCATCCGTGCGTACCATAGAACTCATCCTGACCGACCTGGTTGCTCAAATGAGGGTTCGGTGACCCCTCCTCAAGGGGGGGGTACTGTTGTGAATGGGCTTGAGATGAGTTCTGAGCAGAGGCTCCCTCTGGTGGTTACAAGCGGTACTGGTCTGTCCAGTGAAGATTGTGAGGATTGGGAATCAGGTGTTACTGACTGGTCTTATATAAGGGAGTCACCTTCCCATCAGGGTTGCCGGTGATCAATTGTTCTGGTCTCTATCCTTGATTCCTGTTTCCCTTGTAGCCTGCTGTGTCGTGTCTGCATCTCCTGCTAACAGATAAGACATTTTCTTCTTTTTGTTTTTGTGCTTGATTTTTGCATTTTGTCCTGCACTTCTGTGGGGGCCTTCAGGGTCCCCTCCGGGGGCTTTTGCCCTCTCAGTTTAGTTCAGCCACTGATGTTTGTACTTTTGCTTTTTCCAATTTTTTCAGTGGCTGCTGTTTTGATTTTGTTACACCAGAGAACTAATTTAGGTGGTAGAGGTCGTGTGATCTCAGGTGTTTTTGAAATTAGTAGAGTTGGTGCTTTTCAGGGTTTTCTGGGATTGCAGTAAGTGCCCTTCCTATCCTTTTCTATTTAGTTAGTTTGGGCCCAACGTTTGCTCATACTATTTTCTGTCTGTGTCAGTATTTCTTCTTGTCTAACCGCCATTAGATGTTTGGGGGCTTTCTATTATCTTTGGGGTTCTGCTCCGGGGCAGATAGCTTTCCTATATCTATCTTTAGGTGTAGTTAGTTTCTCAGGCTGTGACGAGGCGTCTAGGACCAACGTAGGAACGCTCCACGGCTGCCTCTAGTTGTTGTGGTTAGTCAGGGTACTGCAATCTCATAGATTCCAACTGCTCTGGTGTATTGCCTATTTTGCCTGCACTCCTCAGCTACCGAAACATAACAGAGCAGGCTGTAAGCTTTCCTGAAGAGATGGGTTTTCAGGTTCCGTCTGAAGGATCCGAGTGTGGTTGATAGTCGGACGTGTTGGGGCACAGAATTCCAGAGGATGGGGGATATTCGGGAGAAGTCTTGGAGGCGGTTGGGTGAGGAGCGAATAAGTGTGGAGGAGAGAAGGAGGTCTTGGGAGGATCGGAGATTACGTGAGGGAAGATATCGGGAGATTAGTTCAGAGACATATGGGGGAGACAGGTTATAGATGGCCTTGTAGGTCAGTATTAGTAATTTGAACTGGATACGCTGAGGGACTATAGTGACTCGTTTCACAGTCCATAGACAGTCAGCTGCCTGTCACAGGATGGGGTGGAGTCAGACCAGGAGGCAATGCTTCTGTGTCCAGCAATGATAAGCTCCTGGTGATAAAACAATCATCGCAGGCAAACAAAACCGCATAGTTTTATAACAGAGGCATTGCCGAAATCTGAGTTTTAACCCCTACAGCATTCTGTCATCAGATTTCATAGCAAAAACCTACTGACAGATTCTCTTTAATGAAGGTATTCACAAGGAATACCACAGGGTTGACCATACCTGACCCTCCTAGTCTCATTGTAATTATACTAATTAATCAGCACACCAGTGTTTTTACCGGAACTTAGCATAGAAAGATTTACCCACCAAAATGTGGTAGATCCCGATTAGGATGCGCAGCCAATGTGAGATATCATGTAACATCTCTGATTCTGTTTTATCCTCTTCTGAGCCGGTCCATTCAGCTGGATTCTCTCCTGTTTTGTCATTGCCCTACGCTCTGAAGCCGCGTGTCCGTGCTCCGAACCCCTAAGGTCAAGGACCAATCCTTGCACAGACCCCTTCTGAGCAGCAGTCTCAAGTCTACTATCTCAATTCTACAGGGTATTGAATTCAGAGAGTTACCGATTCACTGTGACCCAGTTGTCTCCCCATCACCCATCTAAGAACACGGACATCATCAGCGTTTGTCATTTCCATCAGTGATATCGTGCTGCCCGGTCTATCCCGACTGCTGCTAACGGGCCACATCTAACATCCAAAGGAATGGGTCAGTTGTAAACATGGCCAGCGTCAGGTTCAAGGGACAACCATGGCAAACACCAGATCCCACCTCAGATGAGGCACCAACCACCAGCAGACCAGACCAATTATATCCGGATTATACAATCCGCAGAAGCTCAAATTCATGCCGAAAGATAAGAGATTCCAGCACTGGTCAAACAATGGTCATTTAATAATACCGAAAAGTGTAGAAGAAAGAAACCTGCAATGGAGAGAGGATCACAGATCTAGCCGGTGGCATCTGCTCCATCCATGTAGAAGGCAAAAAGCTGCGTGGACAAGACTGTATTGGGTTTCGGCCTTATTATAGGACATTTCTCCATAGTGTGTGTGTATGTATGTATATATATATATATACAGCTCTGACCAAAATTCAGAGTCCGCTGCACAATGTTCAGTGTCTGATTTTTCTCTTTATTTTGAGTAAAATGTAAATTTCTCTTTTATTCTATAATCTACTGACAACAGGTCTCCGAATTTCCAAGCAATAAATTTTGTATTTATTTTCAGAAAATGAGAAATGGTAAAAATAAAAAACAATGCAGTGCTTGCAGCCCTCAAATAATGCTAAGAAAACAAGTTCATCATCATTCAGAAACAACAATAATGTTTTACCTCAGGAAGAGTTCAGAAATCAATACTTGTGGAATAACCATGATTGTTAATCACAGCTGTCATGCGTCTTCATGCTTTCCACCAGTCTGTCACACTGCTTTTGGGTGACCTTAATCCGCTCCTGGTACAGAAATGTAAGCAGTTCTTCTTTGATGACTTGTGACTATCCGTCTTCCTCTTGATTACATTCCAGAGGTTTTCAGTGGGGTTCAGGTCTGGAGATTGGGCGGCCATGACAGGGATTTGATGTGGGGGTCCTTCATCCACACATTGATTGACCTAGCTGTGTGGCATGGCGCATTGTCCTGCTGGAAAACCAGTCCTCAGAGTTGGGGAACATTGCCTGAGCAGAAGGAATCCACTGTTTTTCCAGGATAACCTTGTATATGACTTGATTCATACGTCCTTCGCAAAGAGTAACCTGCCCAATTCCAGCCTTGCTGAAGCATCCCCAGATCATCACCGATCCTCCACCAAATTTCACAGTGGGTGCAAGACACTGTGGCTTGTACGTCTCTCCAGGTCTCCGTCTAACCATTAGACGACCAGGTGTTGGGCAAAGCTGAAAATCTGCCTCATCAGAGAAGATTACCTTACTCCATTCCTGTATGGTCCAATCCTTATGGTCTTTGGCAAACTTCAGCCTGGCTCTCCTTTGCTTCTCATTGATGAAAGGCTTTTTTCTAGCTTTACATGACTTGAGCCCTGCCTCTAGGAGCCTGTTACGAACTGTTCTGGCCGTGCACGTCACCCCAGCTGCTATTTGTCATTCCTTTTGTAGGTCACTTGATGTCATGCTGCGGTTGCTGAGTGACATTTGAATAAGATGACGGTCATCCCGGTCAGTGGAGAGTCGTTTTCTCCCTCTGCCGGTCTGTAGCTTTGTTGTCCCCAATGTCTGCTGCTTCACCTTGTTGTAATGGACTGCCGTCTTACAAATGTTAAGGATGGAGGTAACATGACGCTCACTGTATCCCTCTGCTAGTAAAGCCAGAATTGAGCCCTTCTTTTCCTCACTCAAGACTTTTATTTTCAGCTCTTTTGGCATGGTTACAAGTTATTTTTCATTCCTATTACTTTTGGGATATTACTAGCACTTGTTTTGCCTCCAGCTTGTCCTATTGCAGGAGGATTGTGACACCACTGCAGGGTTTTTTATACTTTCCGTAGTTAGATAAGATTTGGTTCAGGTGATCACTAATCAGAAGCACATTAAGAAGAATGAGGTGAACTCTGGAATTCAGCTGACACTGGAATGGAACGGCCGTCAGACATGGAGAGAAGCGGATTGTTATACAACTGTGCAGTGCGCTCTTCATTATCACCAGAGCTGTATATATATATATGAGGCTGCGGGGATAAGACTATTTTGCCGCTCTCTACTACCCGTAGTCTCTGTATTTTCCGCTCTCTACTACCCCATAGTCTCTGTATTGCCCTCTCTATACCCCTAGTACTGTATTTCGCTCTCTATACCCCTAGTTTTTATTTCCGCTCTCTACTACCCCTAGTATCTGTATTTCCTCTCTATACCCCTATATCTGTATTTCTCTCTAATACCCCATAGTATCTATTCCGCTCTCTACTACCCCTAGTATCTGTATTTCCTCTCTAATACCCCATGTATTTTCCTCTCTACTACCCTTAGTATCTGTATTGCTCTCTATACCCCTATTCTGTATCTCCGTCTCTATACCCCTAGTTCTGTATTTACCCTCTACTACCCTTAGTTCTGTATCGCCTCTCTACCCCGTATATCTGTATTCGCTCTCTACTACCCCATAGTTCTGTATTTTCGCTCTCTACTACCCCGTAGTCTCTGTATTTTACCTCTCTACTACCCCGTAGTCTCTGTATTTTCCACTCCTACTACCCCGTAGTTCTGATTTTCGCTCTCTACTACCCCGTAGTCTCTGAATTTTCGCTCTCTACTACCCGTAGTCTCTGTATTTTCACTCTCTACTACCCGTAGTCTCTGTATTTTCCCTCTCTACTACCCCGTAGTCTCTGTATTTTCCACTCTCTACCTTACCCCGTAGTCTCTGATTTTCCACTCTCTACTACCCCGTAGTTCTGTATTTTCCACTCTCTACTACCCCGTAGTCTCTGTATTTTCACTCTCTACTACCCCGTAGTCTCTGTATTTTCCTCTCTATACCCCGTAGTCTCTGTATTTTACACTCTCTACTACCCCGTAGTCTCTGTATTTTACACTCTCTACTACCCGTAGTCTCTGTATTTTCCACTCTCTACTACCCGTAGTCTCTGTATTTTACGCTCTCTACTACCCCGTAGTCTCTGTATTTTCCGCTCTCTACTACCCCGTAGTCTCTGTATTTTACACTCTCTACTACCCCTAGTCTCTGTATTTTACACTCTCTACTACCCCGTAGTCTCTGTATTTTACGCTCTCTACTACCCCGTAGTCTCTGTATTTTGCCTCTCTACTACCCCGTAGTCTCTGTATTTTCATCTCTACTACCCGTAGTCTCTGTATTTTCCTCTTACTACCCCGTAGTCTCTGTATTTTCGCTCTCTACTACCCGTAGTCTCTGTATTTTCATCTCTACTACCCCGTAGTCTCTGTATTTTCCACTCTCTACTACCCCGTAGTCTCTGTATTTTCTCTTATACCCCCGTAGTCTCTGTATTTTACCTCTCTACTACCCCGTAGTCTCTGTATTTTACGCTCTCTACTACCCCGTAGTCTCTGTATTTTCCATCTCTACTACCCGTAGTCTCTGTATTTCGCTCTCTACTACCCCGTAGTCTCTGTATTTTCCGTCTCTACTACCCGTAGTCTCTGTATTTTCCTCTCTACTACCCGTAGTCTCTGTATTTTCCACTCTCTACTACCCCGTAGTCTCTGTATTTTCCGTCTCTACTACCCGTAGTCTCTGTATTTTCGATCTCTACTACCCCGTAGTCTCTGTATTTTACACTCTCTACTACCCGTAGTCTCTGTATTTTCCTCTCTACTACCCCGTAGTCTCTGTATTTTCCGATCTCTACTACCCCGTAGTCTCTGTATTTTCCGATCTCACTACCACGTAGTCTCTGTATTTTACACGTCTACTACCCCGTAGTTCTGTATTTAGACGCTTTACTACCCCGTAGTCTGCTGTATTTTCCGATCTCTACTACCCCGTAGTCGTACTGTATTTCAGTATCTACTACACCCCGTAGTCTCGTATTTACACTCTCATACTACCCCGTAGTCACTCTGTATTTTACAGCTCTCTACTACCCGTTAGTCCTGTATTTTACGTACTTCTACTACCCCGTAGTCTCTGTATTTTACGATCTCTACTACCACCGTAGTCCTCTGTATTTTCACGTCTCTACTGACCAGCGGTCGTATTTTACGCACTCTACTACACCCCGTAGTCTCTGTATTTTAACGCATCTCTACTACTCCCGTAGTCTCTGGTATTTCGATCTCTACGACACCGCGTAGTTCATCTGTAGTGGTTCACGGATTCATACAAAACCCTAGTCTCTGTATTTTCCATCTCTACTACCCGTGTTCTGTATTTTCACGTCTCTATAGCACACGTAGTCTCTGTATTTTCATCTAGTAGCGCCGTAGTCTCTGTATTTTCACTCTCTACTACCCGTAGTCTCTGTATTTTACGCTCTCTACTACCCCGTAGTCTCTGTATTTTCACTCTCATACTCCCCGTAGTACCTGTACTTTTCAGCTCTCTACTAGCCCGAGTCTCTGTATTTTCAGATCTCCTACTACCCCGTAGTCTCTGGTATTTTCCATCTCTATAACCCGTAGTCTCTGTATTTTCGTCTCTAGACCCCGTAGTTCTCTGTATTTTAGCACTCTCTACCCGTAGTCTCTGTATTTTACGATCTCTACTGACCCCGTAGTCTCTGTATTTTCCGTCTCTACTACCACCGTAGTCTCTGTATTTCATTTATACCGAGCTCTCGTATTTTGTCTTACTACCCCGTAGTCTCTGTATTTTCACTCTCTATACCCGTAGTCATCTGTATTTTACGCTCTCTACTACCCGTAGTCTCTGTATTTTACGACTACTACAGTAGTTCGATACCGTAGTACCGTACGTATCTTTACGCATCTTACAGTACATACCTCAGTGCAGGTCCTGTATTTTCATCTTATACCACGTATAGTTCTGTATTGTCACGTCGATCTCATATAGACCCGTATCGTATTTCAGTATATAGTACACGGTCGTAAGTCTTATACCGTAGGGTCCGTCATGTAGTTCGTATGTAACACGTCGTATTACGACCGTGAGTCACTGTCAGGTTAGTTCTATATAGAGCCGGTCAGTATTCTTAGAGGGGCACGTACACGTAGTTCATATAGTATGAGCACTCAGGTATCTACCGTAGTACCGTACGTATTTTCGATCATCAGTAGAGCACGCGTAGTACTAGCGTATTTTCGTATAGTAGGACTACTCGTAGTACCGTAAGTTCTATAGTAGCTCAGTATTTCGTCACTAGTAGTGATTCATCGTCATACGTTCTGTATTTTGAGCTCTTACGTAGTTCGTATAGTATACGCGGTTACTACGTAGTTCGTATTTAGGGACGCTGATACCGTAGTTCTGTATTACCGTCGTTATACCTAGTTCTGGATCACGTTACTACCGTAGTTCGTATTTTACGGTATCACTACCAGTAGTTCTGTATTTGATCACGTACCGTAGTCTGTATTTACGATCTTACAGTATTAGTATTGGTACAGCGTTACAGTAGTTCGTATATAGGGAGCACGGTACTAGTATTCGTTAGTAGGAGAGTCGTACGGTATTTCAGTATAGCTACATAGTTAATGACACGAGTAGTCGCTCGGTATTTCAGTATATACCGTAGTTCGTATTTCACGCTTACTAGACCGGTTCGGTATTCAGTATATCAGCGGTAGCACGGTGTCGTCGTATTGTTCGATCTATACCGTAGTGGGCAGCGGTACATTATTCAGTTAGTAGGCAGCGTACCGTAGTTCTTAGTATATGTTAGATCTGACAGCGGTACAGGTATTTCAGTTGTACAGCGCGGGTACAGTAGTTCGTATTGACCGTACGGTAGTTCGCTTGTACACCCGTAGTTCGTATTTCACTTTCATAGTAGAGCCGTACAGTAGTTTCCGACTTAGTACAGCGGGTACGAGTTCGTATAGTAGGGACCACGTACGTAGTTCGTATGTTGAGCAGCTTACAGTAGTTCTGTATTAGGACAGCGGTACCGTAGTTCATTGTATTACGTCTATAGCCGCGAGTTCGTATTTTAATTCTACTACAGTAGTTCGTATTCGATCCACTACCGGTAGTTCAGTATTAACACTTACAGTAGTTCGTATTTTACAGCTACTACAGTGAGTTCGTATTTCGGACACTACAGTAGTTCGTATTAGGAGTCGTATGTATTCATAAGGGACGTACGGTATCTCATATAGAGCATACATAGTTCATGTAGGGAGCAGCGGGTACAGGTAGTTCAATAGTAGGGAGCAGCGGGTACAGGTAGTTCAGTATAGTAGGGAGCAGCGGGTACAGGTAGTTCAGTATAGTAGGGAGCAGCGGGTACAGGTAGTTCAGTATAGTAGGAGCAGCGGTACAGGTAGTTCA
Source organism: Oophaga sylvatica (assembly GCA_033576555.1). Taxonomy (NCBI): domain Eukaryota; kingdom Metazoa; phylum Chordata; class Amphibia; order Anura; family Dendrobatidae; genus Oophaga; species Oophaga sylvatica. Next base: position 7,891 of record JARQOD010001116.1, on the reverse strand, counting down.
GTATAGTAGGGAGCACGGGTACAGGTAGTTCAGTATAGTAGGGAGCAGCGGTACAGGTAGTTCAGTAAGTAGGGAGCAGCGGGTACAGGTATTCAGTATAGTAGGGAGCAGCGGTACAGGTAGTTCATATAGTAGGGAGCAGCGGTACAGGTAGTTCAGTATAGTAGGGAGCAGCGGTACAGGTAGTTCGTATAGTAGGGAGCAGCGGGTCAGGTAGTTCAGTATAGTAGGGAGCAGCGGTACAGTAGTTCAGTATAGTAGGGAGCAGCGGGTACAGGTAGTTCAGTATAGTAGGAGCAGCGGTACAGTAGTTCAGTATAGTAGGGAGCAGCGGGTCAGGTAGTTAGTATAGTAGGGAGCAGCGGGTACAGGTAGTTAGTATAGTAGGGAGCAGCGGGCAGTAGTTCAGTATAGTAGGGAGCAGCGGGTACAGGTAGTTCGTATAGTAGGAGCAGCGGTACAGGTAGTTCAGTATAGTAGGGAGCAGCGGGTAAGGTAGTTCGTAAGTAGGGACAGCGGTACGGTGTTCAGTATAGTAGGGAGCAGCGGGTACAGGTAGTTCAGTATTGGCAGGTAGAGTCATTAGGGGCAGCGGGTCAGGTAGTTCGAAGTAGGGAGCAGCGGGTACAGGTAGTTCAGTATAGTAGGGAGCAGCGGGTACAGGTAGTTAGTATAGTAGGGAGCAGCGGTACAGGTAGTTCGTATAGTAGGGAGCAGGTAAGGTATTCAGTATGTAGGGAGCGCGGCAGTAGTTCGAAGTAGGGAGCAGCGGGTACGGTAGTTCAGTATAGTAGGGAGCAGCGGGTACAGGTAGTCAGTATAGTAGGGAGCAGGGTACGTAGTTCAGTATAGTAGGGGCAGCGGTACAGGTAGTTCGAAGTAGGGAGCAGCGGTACAGGTAGTCAGTATAGTAGGGAGCAGCGGGTACAGGTAGTTCGATAGTAGGGGCACGGTACAGGTAGTTCAGATAGTAGGAGCAGCGGTACAGGTAGTTCAGTATAGTAGGGAGCAGCGGGTACAGGTAGTTCGTATAGTAGGGGCAGCGGGTACAGTAGTTCGTATAGTAGGGAGCAGCGGGTACAGTAGTTCGTATAGTAGGGAGCAGGTAAGGTTCGTATAGTAGGACAGCGGGTACAGTAGTTCAGTATAGTAGGAGCAGCGGGTACAGTAGTTCAGTATAGTAGGGAGCAGCGGGTACAGGTAGTTCAGTATAGTAGGGAGCACGGGTACAGGTAGTTAGTATAGTAGGGAGCGCGGGTACAGGTAGTTGAGTAGGCGGTGTAGTTCAGTATAGTAGGAGCGCGGGTACAGTAGTTCAGTATAGTAGGGAGCGGGTACAGGTAGTTCAGTATAGTAGGGAGCAGCGGTACAGGTAGTTCAGTATAGTAGGGAGCAGCGGGTCAGTAGTTAGTATAGTAGGGAGCAGCGGGTACAGGTAGTTCAGTATAGTAGGGAGCAGCGGTACAGGTAGTTGTATAGTAGGGAGCAGCGGTCAGGTAGTTCAGTATGTAGGGAGCAGCGGGTACAGGTAGTTCGTAAGTAGGAGAGCGGGTAAGGTATCAGTATAGAGGAGCAGCGGTACAGGTATCGAAGTAGGGAGCAGCGGGTACAGGTAGTTCAGTATAGTAGGGAGCAGCGGGTACAGTAGTTCAGAAGTGGAGCAGCGGGTACAGTAGTTCAGTAAGTAGGGAGCAGCGGGTACAGTAGTTCAGTATATAGGGAGCAGCGGGACAGGTAGTTCGTATAGTAGGGAGCAGCGGGTACAGGTAGTCAGTATAGTAGGGAGCAGCGGTCAGGTAGTTCAGTATAGTAGGGAGCAGCGGGTACAGGTAGTTCAGTATAGTAGGGAGCAGCGGGTCAGGTAGTTCAGTATAGTAGGGAGCAGCGGGTACAGGTAGTTCAGTATAGTAGGGAGCAGCGGGTACAGGTATTAGTATAGTAGGGAGCAGCGGGTACAGGTAGTTCAGTATAGTAGGGAGCAGCGGGTACAGGTAGTTCAGTATAGTAGGGAGCAGCGGGTACAGGTAGTTCAGTATAGTAGGGAGCAGGCGGGTACAGGTCGTATATAGTAGGGAGCAGCGGGTACAGGTATAGTTCAGTAGTAGAGGGCAGCAGCGGTACAGGTAGTTCAGTATAGTAGGAGAGCAGCGGGTACAGGTAGTTCAGTATAGTAGGGAGCAGCGGGTACAGGTAGTTCGTATAGTAGGGAGCAGCGGTCAGGTAGTTCAGTATAGTAGGGAGCAGGGGGACAGGTAGTTCAGTATAGTAGGGAGCAGCGGGTACAGGTAGTTCATATAGTAGGGAGCAGCGGGTACAGGTAGTTCGGATGTAGGGAGCAGCGGGTACAGTAGTTCAGTATAGTAGGGACAGCGGGTCAGGTAGTTCAGTATAGTAGGTAGCAGCGGGTACAGGTAGTTCAGTATAGTAGGGAGCAGCGGGTACAGGTAGTTCAGATAGTAGGGAGCAGCGGGTACAGGTAGTTCAGTATAGTAGGGAGCAGCGGGTACAGGTAGTTCATATAGTAGGGAGCAGCGGGTCAGGTAGTTCAGTATAGTAGGGAGCAGCGGGTACAGGTAGTTCAGGTAGCAGTAGGGAGCAGCGGGTACAGGGTTCAGTAAGTAGGGAGCAGCGGGTAGGTAGTTCGGACAGTAGGGAGCAGCGGTAAGGTAGTCAATAGTGGGACAGCGGTTCAGTAGTTCAGTATAGTAGGAGCAGCGGGTACAGGTAGTTCAGTATAGTAGGGAGCAGCGGGTACAGGTAGTTCGTGAGAGTAGGGAGCAGCGGGTACAGGTAGTTCGTATAGTAGGGAGCAGCGGGTACAGGTAGTTCAGTATAGTAGGGGCAGCGGGTACAGGTAGTTCAGTATAGTAGGGGCAGCGGGTACAGGTAGTTCAGTATAGTAGGGAGCAGCGGTACAGGTAGTTCAGTATAGTAGGGAGCAGCGGTACAGGTAGTTCAGTATAGTAGGGAGCAGCGGGTCAGGTAGTTAGTATAGTAGGGAGCAGCGGGTACAGGTAGTTCAGTATAGAAAGGGAAGCAGGGGGGTACAGGTAGTTCGTAAGTAGGGAGCAGCGGTACAGGTATCAGTATAGTAGGAGCAGCGGGTACAGTAGTTCAGTATAAGTAGGGAGCAGCGGGTACAGGTAGTTCAGTATAGTAGGGAGCAGCGGGTACAGGTAGTTAGTATAGTAGGGAGCAGCGGGTACAGGTAGTTCAGTATAGTAGGAGCAGCGGGTGCAGGTAGTTCAGTATAGTAGGGAGCAGCGGGTACAGTAGTTCAGTATAGTAGGGAGCAGCGGGTACAGGTAGTTCAGTATAGTAGGGAGCAGCGGGTACAGGTAGTTCAGTATAGTAGGGAGCAGCGGGTACAGGTAGTTCAGTATAGTAGGGAGCAGCGGTACAGGTAGTTCAGTATAGTAGGAGCAGCGGGTCAGGTAGTTCAGTATAGTAGGGAGCAGCGGGTACAGGTAGTTCAGTATAGTAGGGAGCAGCGGGTACAGGTAGTTCAGTATAGTAGGGAGCAGCGGGTACAGGTAGTTCAGTATAGTAGGGAGCAGCGGGTACAGGTAGTTCAGTAGAGGAGCAGCGGTACAGGTAGTTCAGTATAGTAGGGAGCAGCGGGTCAGGTAGTTCAGTATAGTAGGGAGCAGCGGGTACAGGTATTCAGTATAGTAGGAGCAGCGGTACAGGTAGTTCAGTATAGTAGGGAGCAGCGGGTACAGGTAGTTCAGTATAGTAGGGAGCAGCGGGTACAGGTAGTTCAGTATAGTAGGGAGCAGCGGGTACAGGTAGTTCAGTAGTAGGGAGCAGGGTAGGAAGTGAAGTAGGGGTAGTTAGTATGGGGAGAGGGGTAAGAGTCATATAGTGGAGAGCGGTAGATCAGTATGAGGGCAGGGGACAGTGTTCGATTGGAGAGGTAGTCGTATAGGGAGACGGTACAGGTAGTGATAGTAGGGCAGCGGGTGTAGAGCAGAGTAGGGACAGTAGGGAAGGGTACAGGTGGGCAGGTAGAGTCAGTAGTGACAGGGACAGGGTATATTGGGCAGCGGGCAGTGGGAAGGAGTGTAAGGAGCAGGTAGGAGTAGGTATAGGGAGGTAAGGAGCAGGTAAGGTAGTGCGGACAGTAGGAGCGTAAGTAGGAGCAGGGTACAGGTAGCAGTAGTAGGAGTCGTAGGAGTCAGAGTAAGGAGCAGTAGTAGGAGCATGTAGGAGTCGGTATTTTTAAAATTTTTTTTTATAAATTTTTTTTTTTTTTAAAAAATTTAAAAAATTTTTTTTTTTTATTTTTATAATTTAAAATTTTTTTTTAAAATTTATTTTTTTTATATATTTTAATTATTTTTAAATTTTTAATTTTATAATAAAATTTATTTTTATTTTTATTTATTATATTTAAAAAAATTTAAATTAAAATATTTATTTAATTTTATAATTTATAAAAATTATTTTTTAATTTTAAATAATTATAAATTATTTTTTTTTTAAAAAATTTTATAATTATATTATTTTTTAAAATATTAATAAATAATTTTATTTTTATTTTATATTATATTTTTTTAAATTTTTTAATTTTTTTTTTTTATATTTTTTTAAAAAATTTTTTTAATAATTTTATAAAAATTTTATAAATTTTAATTTTTTTTTATAAAAATTTTTTATTTAAAATTTATTTTTTAAAAATTTTTTTATTTAAATTATTTTTATTTTTAAAAATTTTTTAATTTTTAATTTTTATATTTAATATTTTTTAATAATTTTTTATTATTTTTAATTTTTATTTAATTTTATTTTTATTTAATTTTTTTTTAAAATTTCTTAAATATTTATTTATTAATTTATTTATTTTATTTAATTTTTTAAATAATTTTTTATTTTTTTTTATTATATATTTTTTTAATTTATTTTTATTTATATATTTTTATTTAATTTTATTTTTATTAAATTATTATTTTTATTTTTTTAATTTTTTTTTTAATTTTTATATTTTTTTTTTTAAATATTACAATTTATTTTATTAATTTTTTATTTTTTATTAATTAATTTTAATTTTATTTTTATTTTAAATTTTTTATATTTTTTTTTTATATTTTATTATTTTATTTTATTATTAATTTTTTAATTTTTTTAATTTTTTATTTTTTATAATTTTTTTATTAAATTATAAATTTTTATTTAATTTTTAATATATTATTAATTTTTTTTTTTAATTTTTTTTTATAAAATTTTTTATTTTTTTTTTTTTTTATTTTTAATATATTTATATTTAAATTTTTTTTTTTTTTTTTATTTTTTTTATTTTTTTTTTTTTTTATCTTTTTTAATTTAAAAATTTTTATATTTTAAAATTTTTTTTTTTTTTTTTAAAAATTTTATTTTTTTTTTTTTTTTTTTTATAAAATTTTTTTTTTTAATTTTTTTTTTTTTTTTTTTTTTAAATTTTTTTAAATATTATTTTAAATTTTAATATTTATTTTTTATTTAAATTTTATTTTATAATTTTTTATTAATTTAAAATTATTATTTTATTTTTTTAATTTTTTATTATAAAATTTTTTATTAAATTTTTATTTTATTTTAAAATTTTATTTATTTAATATTTTTTATAATTATTTTTTTTATATTTTATTATTATTTTTTTTAAATTATTTTTATATTTTATTATATTATATTATTTTAATTTATTTAATATTTTTAAATTTTATTTTTTTTTTATAATAATTTATTTTTTTAATTTTATTTTTTTTTTTTTTATTATATATTCATTTTTTTAAATATATTTATTTTTTTATTTTTTTTAATAAATTTAAATTTTTTTATTTTAAATTAATTTATTTTTATTTAAAATTTTAAAATTTTTTAAAAATTAATAATTAATTTTAGGTGATGTATACGGAGAGGGGGATTGTGTGATACGGTGATGTATACGGAGAGGGGGATTGTGTGATACGGGTGATGTGTACGGAGAGGGGGATTGTGTGATACGGTGATGTTACGGAGAGGGGGATTGTGTGATACGGTGATGTATACGGAGAGGGGGATTGTGTGATACGGTGATGTTACGGAGAGGGGGATTGTGTGATACGGTGATGTGTACGGAGAGGGGGATTGTGTGATACGGTGATGTTACGGAGAGGGGGATTGTGTGATACGTGATGTATACGGAGAGGGGGATTGTGTGATACGTGATGTATACGGAGAGGGGGATTGTGTGATACGGTGATGTATACGGAGAGGGGGATTGTGTGATACGGTGATGTATACGGAGAGGGGGATTGTGTGATACGTGATGTATACGGAGAGGGGGATTGTGTGATACGTGATGTATACGGAGAGGGGGATTGTGTGATACGGTGATGTATACGGAGAGGGGGATTGTGTGATACGGTGATGTATACGGAGAGGGGGATTGTGTGATACGGTGATGTATACGGAGAGGGGGATTGTGTGATACGGTGATGTATACGGAGAGGGGGATTGTGTGATACGGTGATGTATACGGAGAGGGGGATTGTGTGATACGGTGATGTATACGGAGGGGGATTGTGTGATACGGTGATGTATACGGAGAGGGGGATTGTGTGATACGGTGATGTATACGGAGAGGGGGATTGTGTGATCGGTGATGTATACGGAGAGGGGGATTGTGTGATACGGTGATGTGTACGGAGAGGGGGATTGTGTGATACGTGATGTGTACGGAGAGGGGGATTGTGTGATACGGTGATGTATACGGAGAGGGGGATTGTGTGATACGGTGATGTATACGGAGAGGGGGATTGTGTGATAGGGTGATGTATACGGAGAGGGGGATTGTGTGATACGGTGATGTATACGGAGAGGGGGATTGTGTGATAGGGTGATGTATACGGAGAGGGGGATTGTGTGATACGTGATGTATACGGAGAGGGGGATTGTGTGATACGTGATGTATACGGAGAGGGGGATTGTGTGATACGGTGATGTATACGGAGAGGGGGATTGTGTGATACGGTGATGTATACGGAGAGGGGGATTGTGTGATACGGTGATGTATACGGAGAGGGGGATTGTGTGATAGGGTGATGTATACGGAGAGGGGATTGTGTGATTCGTTGATGTATACGGAGAGGGGGATTGTGTGATACGTGATGTGTACGGAGAGGGGGATTGTGTGATAGGGTGATGTATACGGAGAGGGGGATTGTGTGATTCGTTGATGTATACGGAGAGGGGGATTGTGTGATACGGTGATGTATACGGAGAGGGGGATTGTGTGATAGGGTGATGTATACGGAGAGGGGGATTGTGTGATACAGTGATGTACAGTACAGACCAAAAGTTTGGACACCTTCTCATTTAAAGATTTTTCTGTATTTTCATGACTATGAAAATTGTAAATTTACACTGAAGGCATCAAAACTATGAATTATCACATGTGGAATTATACATTACACTTTACAAAAAAGTGTGAAACATCTGAAATTATGTCTTATATTCTAGATTCTTCACCTTTTGCTTTGATTACTGCTTTGCACACTCTTGGCATTCTCTTGATGAGCTTCAAGAGGTAGTCACCGGAAATGGTCTTCACTTCACAGGTGTGCCCTGACAGGTTTAATAAGTGGGATTTCTGGCCTTATAAATGGGGTTGGGAACATCAGTTGTGTTGTGCAGAAGTCTGGTGGATACACAGCTGATCGTCCTACTGAATAGACTGTTAGAATTTGTATTATGGCAAGAAAAAAGCAGCTAAGTAAAGAAAAACGAGTGGCCATCATTACTTTAAGAAATGAAGGTCAGTCAGTCCGAAAAATTGGGAAAACTTTGAAAGTGTCCTGTTATGTTTCGGTAGCTGAGGAGTGCAGGTAAAAAAGGCAATACACCAGAGAAGTTGGAATCTATGAGATTGCAG
>JARQOD010001115.1:37550-109169 GCA_033576555.1 Oophaga sylvatica | reverse complement strand
AAAGAAGGGAATGAGAGTGATGGAATTGGGGGGATGACCTGGAAAGTGCATTGTGGGGACAGGAGTATGCCAACTCCACCACCATGTCTGTTTGCGGGTCTCGGGGTATAGGAGCTGTATGAATACTGTGTATGTACTTTATGGGAGCCATATGAACACTTTGTATGTACTATATGGGAGCTGTATGAATACTGTATGTACTATATGGGTGCTGTATGAATACTGTGTATGTACTGTATGAGAGCTTTATGAAAATTGTGTACGTACTGTGTGGGAGCTGTATGAATACTGTGTATGTACTGTATGGGAGCTGTATGAATACTGTGTATGTTCTGTATAGGAGCTGTATGAATACTGTGTATGTACTGTATAGGAGCTGTGTGAATATTGTGTATGTACTGTGTGGGAGCTGTATGATTACTGTGTATGTACTGTATGGGAGCTGTGTGAATACTGTGTATGTACTGTTTAGGAGCTGTATGAATATTTGTGTATGTACTGTATAGGAGCTGTATGAATATTATGTATGTACTGTGTGGGAGCTGTATGAATACTGTGTATGCAGTGTATGGGAGCTGTATGAATAATGTGTATGTACTGTATGAGCGCTCTATGAATATTGTGTATGTACTGTGTGGGAGCTGTATGAATACTGTGTATGTACTGAATGGGAGCTGTATGAATATTGTGTATGTACTGTATAGGAGCTGTATGAATAATGTGTATATACTGTGTGGGAGCTGTATGAATACTGTGTATGTACTGTATGGGAACTGCATGAGCACTGTGTATGTACTGTATGAGCACTGTGCAAATACTATATGGGTGCTGTAGAAAAACTGTGTATATACTGTATAGGAGCTGTATGAATACTAATGTAAGGTTCTTTGTCTCTGTTGACATGTTCCTTGAAACTCAGTTTTTCGTCGGCCATTTTGCTTTCTGTCTTTCTGCAGCTCTTGCCCTCAGTTAATATGGAGTTTCCAGTTTTCATGTTCCCGCCCTGATTCTTCCCTCTTGCTTCTTAAGCAGCCTCAGCTGAACAATCAGTGCTCCTGAATCAAGCCTCAGTCAGTCTGTGACCTGACTCCTGGAAGCCTTGGACTTGTACTTCAGCTATTCCCTACTGAGGAACCTTGGAACACTTTCGGACTCTGGAAACCTGCTGTTTGGTGAATCCATGTTTGCAGAGGAATTACGGTACAGAGAAGAGATCCTGAACCTGCTTTGGAGATTTATTGTAGTGCTTGAAGTTACTCTGGCCTGCTGTGTCTCCTGTCGCTGTTCCTGCAAACTGTGTGAACTTTTCAGCATGCTTGTATCAAGTAATACAAGTCATTTCATATCAACCTATGTCTCCTGTGTTTTCCTCGCACGCAAACACAAGACGCTATAGGAACTGTACACTATACATGACAACTGTGTATGTACTTTATGGGAGCTGCATGAATACTGTGTATGTACTGTACGGGAGCTGTATGAATACTGTGTATGTACTGTATAGGAGCTGTATGAATACTGTGTATGTACTGTGTGGGAGCTGTATGAATACTGTGTATGTACTTTACGGGAGCTGTATGAATACTGTATATGTACTGTATGAGAGCTGTATGAATACTGTGTATGTACTGTATAGGAGGAATAATGTGTATGTACTTTATAGGAGCTGTATGAATACTGTGTATGTACTGTATGAGAACTCTATAAATACTGTGTGTGTACTGTATAGGAGCTGTATGAATACTGTGTATGTACTGTATGACAGCTGTATGAATACTGTGTATGTACTGTATGGGATCTATATGAATACTGTGTATGTACTGTATAGGAACTGTATGAATACTGTGTATGTACTGTATAGGAACTGTAGGAATATTGTGTATGTACTGTATAGAAGCTGTGTGAATATTGTGTATGTACTGTGTGGGAGCTGTATGAATACTGTGTATGTACTGTATGGGAGGTGTATGAATACTGTGTATGTACTGTATGAGAGCTCTATGAATATTGTGTATGTACTTTGTGGAAGCTGTATGAATACTGTGTATGTACTGTATGGGAGCTGTATGAATAATGTGTATGTACTGTATGAGCGCTCTATGAATATTGTGTATGTACTGTGTGGGAGCTGTATGAATACTGTGTATGTACTGTATGGGAGCTGTATGAGCAGTGTGTATGTACTGTATGAGCACTGTGCATGTACTATATGGGTGCTGTATGAATACTGTGTATGTACTGTATGGGAGCTGTATGAATACTGTGTATGTACTGTATGAGAGCTCTATGAATATTGTGTATGTACTGTGTTGGAGCTGTATGAATACTGTGTTATGTACTGTATGGCAGCTGTATGAGCACTGTGTTTGCACTGTATGAGCACTGTGCATGTACTATATGAGTGGGAGCTGTATGAATACTGTGTATGTACTGTATGGGAGCTGTATGAGCAGTGTGTATGTACTGTATGAGCACTGTGCATGTACTATATGGGTGCTGTATGAATACTGTGTATGTACTGTATGGGAGCTGTATGAATACTGTGTATGTACTGTATGAGAGCTCTATGAATATTGTGTATGTACTGTGTTGGAGCTGTATGAATACTGTGTATGTACTGTATGGGAGCTGTATGAGCACTGTGCATGTACTATATGAGTGGGAGCTGTATGAATACTGTGTATGTACTGTATGGGAGCTGTATGAGCAGTGTGTATGTACTGTATGAGCACTGTGCATGTACTATATGGGTGCTGTATGAATACTGTGAATGTACTGTATGGGAGCTGTATGAATACTGTGTATGTACTGTATGAGAGCTCTATGAATATTGTGTATGTACTGTGTTGGAGCTGTATGAATACTGTGTATGTACTGTATGGGAGCTGTATGAGCACTGTGTTTGCACTGTATGAGCACTGTGCATGTACTATATGAGTGCTGTATGAATACTGTGTATGTACTGTATGAGAGCTTACTGAATATTGTGTATGTACTGTATAGAAGCTGTATGAATACTGAGTGTGTACTGTATAGGAGCTGTGTGAATATTGTGTATGTACTGTGTGGGAGCTGTATGAATACAGTGTATGTATTGTATCGGAGCTGTATGAATACTGTGTATGTACTGTATGAGAGCTCTATGAATATTGTGTATGTACTGTGTGGAAGCTGTATGAATACTGTGTATGTACTGTATGGGAGCTGTGTGAATACTGTGTATGTTCTGAATAGGAGCTGTATGAATATTGTGTATGTACTGTATACGAGCTGTATGAATATTGTGTATGTACTGTATAGGAGCTGTATGAATATTGTGTATGTACTCTATGGGAGCTGTGTTAATACTGTGTATATACTGTATGAGAGCTCTATGATTATTTTGTATGTACTTCATGGGAGCTGTATGAATACTGTGTATGTACTGTATGTTAGCTGTATGAATACTGTTTATGTACTGTATAGGAACTGTATGAATACTGTGTATGTACAGTCATGGCCAAAAGTTTTGAGAATGACACAAATATTATATTTTCACATGATCTGCTTCCCTCTGGTTTTTATGTGTGCTTGACAGATATTTTTATCACAGACAGAAATATAATAATTGCAAACATATGAGTAACAAAAGCTTATATTGACAGAATGAGTTAATGCAGCAAGTCAATATTTGCAGTGTTGACCCTTCTTCTTCAGGACCTCTGCAATTCTCCCTGGCATGCTCTCAATCAACTTCTGGACCAAATCCTGACTGATAGCAGTCCATTTGTAAGGTTCTATGTATATATTCCTGAAACTCAGTTTGTTCATCAGCCATTTTACTTTCTGTCTTGCTGCAGCTATCTTGCCCTCAGTCAAAATGGAGTTTCCAGCTTGCATGTTCCCGCCCTGATTCTCTCCTTTGCTTCTTAAGCAGCCACAGCTGAGCAATCAGTGCTTCAGAATCTAGCCTGCAGTGAACCTGTGACTTGACTCCTGTAAGCCTTGGACCTTGTACTCCAGCTATTCCTACTGAGGAACTCTGAAGCACTTGTGGACTCTGAACCCTGCTCTTTGAAAGACCCACGTTTGCATGGACTTACGGTAACAGAGAAGAAGATCCTGAATCTGTATTGGAGAGTGATTGCTGAGCTTGGATTACTCTGGCCTGCTGTGTCTCCTGTTTCTGTGTCTGCAAACTGTGTGACTATTTCTGCCAACTTGTATGAAGTAATACAGGACTTTTCTATATCAAACCTGTGTCTCATGTATGTTCATCGCACCCAAGCACAAGACGCTATATGAACTGTACTACATACATTACACCATTCTTGCACAATCAATGCTTTCATTTTGTCAGAATTTTTAGGTTTTTGTTTGTCCACCCGTCTCTTGATGATTGACCACAAGTTCTCAATGGGATTAAGATCTGGGGAGTTTCCAGGCCATGGACCCAAAATCTCTATGTTTTGTTCCCTGAGCCATTTAGTTATCACCGTTGCTTTATGGCAAGGTGCTCCATCATGCTGGAAAAGGCATTGTTGATCGCCAAACTGCTCTTGGAGGGTGGGGAGAAGTTGCTCTTGGAGGACATTCTGGTACCATTCTTTATTCATGGCTGTGTTTTTAGACAAGACTGTGAGAGAGCCGATTCCCTTGGCTGAGAAGCAACCCCACACATGAATAGTTTCAGGATGCTTAACAGTTGGCATGAGACAAGACTGGTGGTAGCGCTCACATTGTCTTCTCCGGATGAGGCATTTTCCTGATGTCTCAAGCAATCGAAAAGGGGATTCATCAGAGAAAATAACTTTACCTCAGTCCTCAGCAGTCCACTGCCTGTACCTTTTGCAGAATATCAGTCTGTCCATGATGTTTTTCTGGAGAGAAGTGGCTTCTTTGCTGCCCTCCTTGAGACCAGGCCTTGCTCCAAGAGTCTCCGATTCACAGTGCGTGCAGATGCGCTCACACCTGCCTGCTGCCATTCCTGAGCAAGCTCTGCACTGCTGGTAGCCCAATCCCACAGCTGAAACACTTTTAAGAGACGGTCCTGGCGCTTGCTGGTCTTTCTTGGGCGCCCTGAAGCCTTTTTGGCAACAATGGAACCTCTCTCCTTGAAGTTCTTGATGATGCGATAGATTGTTGACTGAGGTGCAATCTTTCTAGCTGCGATACTCTTCCCTGTTAGGCCATTTTTGTGCATTGCAATGATGACTGCACGTGTTTCTTTAGAGATAACAATGGTTAACAGAAGAGAAACAATGATGCCAAGCACCAGCCTCCTTTTAAAGTGTCCAGTGGTGTCATTCTTTTTTAATCATGACAGATTGATCTCCAGCCATGTCCTCATCAACACCCACACTTGTGTTAATGGAGCAATCACTGAAAAGAGGTTAGCTGGTCCTTTTAAGGCAGGGCTGCAATGATGTTGAAATGTGTTTTGGGGATAAAGTTCATTTTCTAGCCAAATATTGACTTTGCAAGTAATTGCTGTTAAGCTGATCACTCTTTATAACATTCTGGAGTATGTGCAAATTGCCATTAGAAAAAGTGAAGCAGTAGACTTTGTAAAAATTAATATTTGTGTCATTCTCAAAACTTTTGGCCATGACTGTACTGTGTAGGAGCTGTATGAATACTGTGTATGTACTGTATGGGAGCTGTATGAATAATATGTATGTACTGTATGAGAGCTCTATGAATATTGTGTATGTACTGTGTGGGAGCTGTATGAATACTGTGTATGTACTGTATGTGAGCTGTATAAATACTGTGTATGTACTGTATAGGAGTTGTATGAATACTGTGTATGTACCAATTGGGAGCTGTATGAATACTGTGTATGTACTGTATGAGCATTGTACATGTACTATATGGGTGCTGTATGAATACTGTCTATGTACTGTATGAGAGCTCAATGAATATTGTGTATGTACTGTATAGTAGCTGTATGAATGCTGTGTATGTACTGTGTAGGAGCTGTATGAATACTGTGTATGTACTGTATGGGATCTGTATGAATACTGTGTATGTACTGTATGAGAGCTCTATGAATATTGTGTATGTACTGTGTGGGAGCTGTATGAATACTGTGTATGTACTGTACGGGAGCTGTATGAATACTGTGTATGTACTGTATAGGAGCTGTATGAATACTGTGTATGTACTGTGTGGGAGCTGTATGAATACTGTGTATGTACTGTACGGGAGCTGTATGAATACTGTATATGTACTGTATGAGAGCTGTATGAATACTGTGTATGTACTGTATAGGAGGAATAATGTGTATGTACTTTATAGGAGCTGTATGAATACTGTGTATGTGTCATGTGTGCATCGCCACGAAGATCGTCGCGGTTGCACATTCTGACTTCTCACAGCTGAGTTGCTGTTTCTTTGTGTTTGGCAGTTAGGGAGTTAATTCTGTCTGTGCTCAGTTCTGGGACTGGGTGCAGTTTCTTCCGGCTGCAATTAATTATTTGTTGATTGGTTTCCTTTAAATCTCTGGTTGTCTGTGTTGGGAGTTGCCAGTGAAATTCTTCATGCAGACCACAGATAGGATTGTATCTGTATAGACTTTAGTTGTGAGCTCCTTAGTTGTTTTAAGCTCACCTTGCTTAGAGTTTAATATCCCAGATCATTTATGTTCCTTCTGTGTTTGAGTGTGTATGCAAGTCTGTGTTTTCTCCAGTCTGTCTTATATGTCTAATCTGTGTATTTAGCAGAGATCAGCCCATATCCCTTTTGTGGTAATCAGAATCCTTCTTAGGACTGATTACAGGGTTCAGGGACTGATAGGAGACAGGGTTAGGTTGGAGACTTGGACCTCTGAACCATTATCAGTACCTCCAAGGTGAGGGATTAGTTAGGACCCCAGTTTAGGGTCAGGTTAGACCCCCGGTCCTCCTCTTTCCTGTGACAGTGTATCAAGTCCTCAAGATTAACCCTGAGTTCAACGGATATCGTGTCAGGTAAATCTATTCTATATTTACATGCTGATGTTGCTAATCTATATGTTGTATAGAGTGTTGTTCTTTTAAGAATAGTTTACTGACATCGTACACATATCATAAGACCGCGTGACAATTTCACTGGCCCATAAAATTATTCCCAGTTGCCATGGATCCAGTAGCCCAGCTGGCTCTGCAGTTGCAGGGATTATCCATGGAGCTGACGGACATTAAGTCCAAAGTTTTGTCTCCCCTGGAGCAAACCAGATTTGAACCTAAAGTAGCTCTCCCGGACAGGTTCACTGGTGGGCGAGACAAATTTTTCACCTTCCGGGAGGCATGTAAATTGTATTTTCGGCTTCGGCCTCGATCATCAGGGAGTGAAGAGCAGAGAGTGGGAATTGTTATCTCGCTCCTACAAGGGGACCCTCAATCCTGGGCCTTCTCCCTTCCTCCGGGATCCCCGGCTCTACAGTCAGTAGATCGATTTTTTACTGCCCTGGGTTTGGTATATGATGACCCAGATCGGGTCTCTCTTGCTGAGACAAAATTACGTAAGATACAGCAGGGAGATCGTCCGGCAGAGGAATTTGCTTCTGAGTTCCGTAGATGGGCCACAGATACTCAGTGGAATGACCCAGCTCTTAGAAGTCAGTTTTGTCATGGGCTTTCTGACAAATTAAAGGACGTTTTGGCTCAGTATGATTCTCCTCCATCACTGGAGGCTGCTATGGCCCTAGCTATCCGTACTGATAGACGGCTCCGGGAGAGGTGCGAGGTAACTCCGCCCCCTGTTGTTACTCCACCTACTACTAAAGTCCCTTATGTTGAGGTTCCCTTGTCTGTTCGGAGGAGCCTATGCAGTTGGGAGGGACATCATTTCGTAGGAGGGGATTGGCGGTACGCCGCAGGACTAGAAGGTGTTTCTTCTGCGGGAAAGAGGGACATTTTGTCGGGGGATGTCCATCCCGTGCCTTGTTGAGCAAAAAGTTGCCGGAAAACTGTTAATCCCAGGTTGTGTGGTGGACGACAACCTGGGAGTATGTATTTCGTCCGCTAGTTCTTCTCAGTTCCTTGTACCAGTGGAGGTGGTGGTTGGTACGAGAGTGGAGAGATTTTCTGTTCTTCTTGATAGTGGGTCCGGGGCTAATCTGGTTGACGCTCAGTTTGCTCAGGCTCAAGGTATGCATCTGAGTGTATTGGTCAAACCGATCCCTATATTCTCCATTGACGCCAGGCCTCTCGGCCAAGGTAGCTTTGTTCATGAGGTTCATAACATTGACCTTCGGGTAGGGGCAATACATAGGGAACTATTATCTTGTTATGTGTTGGAGGGTCTACCTACTCCTATTGTGTTGGGACTTCCTTGGTTGGTTAAACATAACCCTGTGATTAATTGGCAGTCCAGAGATATAAGCCAATGGGGGGAGTTTTGCAAAAGTAACTGCATGAACACAGTCATCAGTGCGGTCGTGCCTAGTACTTTGCCTCCTTTTTTGGAGGACTTTGGGGATGTGTTCTCTGAGGAGGGGTGTCAGGAGTTGCCTCCTCATCGCGTGTATGACTGCTCTATTAATCTCCTTCCTGATGCTAAGTTACCTAAAGCTAGGTTATATAACCTTTCTGGTCCTGAGAGGCAGGCTATGAAAGATTATATTTCGGAAAGTCTGGCCAAAGGGCATATTAGACCTTCATCTTCCCCAGTGGCCGCGGGGTTCTTCTTTGTGAAGAAAAAAGATGGAGGCCTACGCCCTTGCTTGGATTTCCGCGAACTTAATCGGATTACTGTTCGAGATCCGTATCCACTCCCTCTGATTCCTGATCTCTTCAATCAAATTGTGGGCGCCAAATGGTTCTCTAAATTGGATCTCAGGGGGGCGTATAATCTGATTAGGATAAAAGAGGGGGATGAGTGGAAAACGGCGTTTAACACGCCGGAGGGACATTATGAGAACCTTGTCATGCCTTTTGGTCTGACTACTGCACCAGCAGTATTCCAACATTTTGTTAATGACATTTTTCGTCATCTGGTGGGGCTGTTTGTGGTCGTATATTTGGATGACATTTTAATTTACTCACCAGATCTTGTGTCTCACCAGGAGCATGTGAGACAGGTGTTGCAGATCTTGCGAGACAATAAACTATACGCCAAACTGGAAAAGTGTGTATTCGCCGTACAGGAACTTCAGTTTTTGGGTTTCTTGGTGTCAGCCTCCGGTTTCCGTATGGACCCTGAAAAGGTGAGAGCAGTGCTTGAATGGGATCAGCCAGAGGATCTTAAGGCTCTGCAGCGTTTTCTGGGGTTTGCTAACTACTACCGGAAATTTATTTGTAATTTCTCATCTGTTGTCAAACCTCTCACTGACATGACAAGAAAAGGGACGGATTTTTCTAAATGGTCGGACAAAGCTTGCCAAGCCTTTTCCTCTTTGAAGAAATGTTTTGCTTCGGCACCCGTTCTCATCCAACCAGATGCATCTCAGCCGTTCGTTGTGGAGGTGGACGCGTCTGACGTAGGGGTGGGTGCTATATTGTCCCAGGGTCCGTCCCCTGGTAAATGGCATCCGTGCGCTTTCTTTTCTAAAAAATTGTCGTCCGCCGAAAGGAATTATGATATCGGCAATAGGGAACTTTTGGCCATTAAGTTGGCTTTTGAAGAATGGCGTCACTTTTTGGAGGGGGCAGTCCACCCGGTCACCGTCATTACTGATCACAAGAACCTGCTGTATTTGGAATCTGCTAAGCGTCTGAATTCCAGACAAGCTCGATGGTCGTTGTTTTTTACCAGGTTTAATTTTGTTGTCACTTATCGCCCTGGATCTAAGAATGTTAAGGCGGATGCCTTGTCTCGCAGTTTCCCAGGGGCCGGGAAAACGGATGACCCGAGTCCTATCCTTCAGGAGGGGGTGGTAGTGTCGGCTGTATGTTCTGAGCTTGAGGAGGAGGTGTTAGAGGCTCAGGGGGACGCCCCTGCAGGACCTCCAGGGAGACTGTTTGTCCCAAATCAGTTGAGACAAAAGGTTATTGAGGCACATCATAATTCTGCTTTAGCAGGACATCCAGGGAGTAAGGCTACTTTAGATCTCCTTTCTCGCCGGTTTTGGTGGCCTAACGTTAATAAAGATGTTTTAACTTTTGTCGCGTCCTGTGGGGTTTGTGCTCGCTCTAAGACCCCTCATACCCGTCCGTCTGGGACCCTCTTACCCTTGAAACTTCCGGAGCGTCCATGGACTCATTTGTCTATGGACTTCATCACGGACCTTCCTCAGTCGTCAGGGAAGACTGTCATACTGGTGGTTGTTGACAGGTTCAGTAAGATGGCACATTTCATTGCTCTTCCTGCCCTCCCTAATGCTAAAACTCTGGCGCAGGTGTTCATTGGGGAGATTGTGAGACTTCATGGGTTGCCTTCTGATGTGGTGTCAGATAGGGGGTCTCAGTTTGTGTCCAAGTTTTGGAGGGCATTTTGTTTACGTCGGGGGATGCAATTGTCATTTTCCTCGGCTTTTCATCCGCAGACCAATGGTCAGACAGAGCGTCTGAATCAAAGCCTAGAGACTTATCTTCGGTGTTTTGTCTCAGAGAACCAGGAGGACTGGTCTTCTTTCTTGCCTCTGGCAGAGTTCGCTCTTAACAACAGGCGGAGCGAGTCCACTGGTAAGTCCCCGTTTTTTGGGGCATATGGTTTTCATCCCCAGTTTTGTACATTCAATGGGGGGGGCCCTTCTGGGGTTCCTGAGGAGGAGCGTTTCTCGTCGTCACTTGCTTCAGTGTGGAGAGGTGTATTGAATAATCTGAGTGCTATGGGGAACCGTTATAAACGTATGGCTGATAGGAGGAGAGTTTCTGGTCCAGATCTTAATGTGAACGATCTGGTATGGTTGTCTACCAGGAATATAAAACTTAAAGTTCCCTCCTGGAAGCTGGGCCCCAGATTCATCGGGCCGTACAGGATCAGTTCCATAATTAATCCTGTGGCATTTCGTCTGGACCTCCCTCCTACGTTTAAAATTCATAATGTGTTCCCCAAGTCATTACTTAAGAGGTACGTGGCACCAGTCATACCATCACCTCTACCTCCTCCTCCAGTGGTGGTCAATGGTAACTTGGAGTTTCAAGTGTCAAAGATCATTGACTCACGTCTGAATCGCCGGTCCCTTCAGTACTTGGTGCATTGGAAGGGGTATGGTCCAGAGGAGAGGACGTGGGTTCCTGCGTCTGACATTAACGCAGATCGTTTGGTGCGGACCTTCCACAGAACTCACCCGGGCAAACCTGGCCCTGAGGGTCCGGAGGCCCCTCGTAGAAGGGGGGGTACTGTCATGTGTGCATCGCCACGAAGATCGTCGCGGTTGCACATTCTGACTTCTCACAGCTGAGTTGCTGTTTCTTTGTGTTTGGCAGTTAGGGAGTTAATTCTGTCTGTGCTCAGTTCTGGGACTGGGTGCAGTTTCTTCCGGCTGCAATTAATTATTTGTTGATTGGTTTCCTTTAAATCTCTGGTTGTCTGTGTTGGGAGTTGCCAGTGAAATTCTTCATGCAGACCACAGATAGGATTGTATCTGTATAGACTTTAGTTGTGAGCTCCTTAGTTGTTTTAAGCTCACCTTGCTTAGAGTTTAATATCCCAGATCATTTATGTTCCTTCTGTGTTTGAGTGTGTATGCAAGTCTGTGTTTTCTCCAGTCTGTCTTATATGTCTAATCTGTGTATTTAGCAGAGATCAGCCCATATCCCTTTTGTGGTAATCAGAATCCTTCTTAGGACTGATTACAGGGTTCAGGGACTGATAGGAGACAGGGTTAGGTTGGAGACTTGGACCTCTGAACCATTATCAGTACCTCCAAGGTGAGGGATTAGTTAGGACCCCAGTTTAGGGTCAGGTTAGACCCCCGGTCCTCCTCTTTCCTGTGACAGTGTATCAAGTCCTCAAGATTAACCCTGAGTTCAACGGATATCGTGTCAGGTAAATCTATTCTATATTTACATGCTGATGTTGCTAATCTATATGTTGTATAGAGTGTTGTTCTTTTAAGAATAGTTTACTGACATCGTACACATATCATAAGACCGCGTGACAGTATGTACTGTATGAGAACTCTATAAATACTGTGTGTGTACTGTATAGGAGCTGTATGAATACTGTGTATGTACTGTATGACAGCTGTATGAATACTGTGTATGTACTGTATGGGAGCTATATGAATACTGTGTATGTACTGTATAGGAACTGTATGAATACTGTGTATGTACTGTATAGGAACTGTAGGAATATTGTGTATGTACTGTATAGAAGCTGTGTGAATATTGTGTATGTACTGTGTGGGAGCTGTATGAATACTGTGTATGTACTGTATGGGAGCTGTATGAATACTGTGTATGTACTGTATGAGAGCTCTATGAATATTGTGTATGTACTTTGTGGAAGCTGTATGAATACTGTGTATGTACTGTATGGGAGCTGTATGAATAATGTGTATGTACTGTATGAGCGCTCTATGAATATTGTGTATGTACTGTGTGGGAGCTGTATGAATACTGTGTATGTACTGTATGGGAGCTTTATGAGCAGTGTGTATGTACTGTATGAGCACTGTGCATGTACTATATGGGTGCTGTATGAATACTGTGTATGTACTGTATGGGAGCTGTATGAATACTGTGTATGTACTGTATGAGAGCTCTATGAATGTTGTGTATGTACTGTGTTGGAGCTGTATGAATACTGTGTATGTACTGTATGGGAGCTGTATGAGCACTGTGTTTGCACTGTATGAGCACTGTGCATGTACTATATGAGTGCTGTATGAATACTGTGTATGTACTGTATGAGAGCTTACTGAATATTGTGTATGTACTGTATAGAAGCTGTATGAATACTGAGTGTGTACTGTATAGCATCTGTGTGAATATTGTGTATGTACTGTGTGGAAGCTGTATGAATACTGTGTATGTACTGTATGGGAGCTGTGTGAATACTGTGTATGGTCTGAATAGGAGCTGTATGAATACTGTGTATGTACTGTATAGGAGCTGTATGAATATTGTGTATGTACTGTGTGGGGGCTGTATGAATACTGTGTATGTACTCTATGGGAGCTGTGTTAATACTGTGTATATACTGTATGAGAGCTCTATGATTATTTTGTATGTACTTCATGGGAGCTGTATGAATACTGTGTATGTACTGTATGTTAGCTGTATGAATACTGTTTATGTACTGTATAGGAACTGTATGAATACTGTGTATGTACAGTCATGGCCAAAAGTTTTGAGAATGACACAAATATTATATTTTCACATGATCTGCTGCCCTCTGGTTTTTATGTGTGCTTGACAGATATTTTTATCACAGACAGAAATATAATAATTGCAAACATATGAGTAACAAAAGCTTATATTGACAGTTAGAATGAGTTAATGCAGCAAGTCAATATTTGCAGTGTTGACCCTTCTTCTTCAGGACCTCTGCAATTCTCCCTGGCATGCTCTCAATCAACTTCTGGACCAAATCCTGACTGATAGCAGTCCATTCTTGCACAATCAATGCTTTCATTTTGTCAGAATTTTTAGGTTTTTGTTTGTCCACCCGTCTCTTGATGATTGACCACAAGTTCTCAAAGGGATTAAGATCTGGGGAGTTTCCAGGCCATGGACCCAAAATCTCTATGTTTTGTTCCCTGAGCCATTTAGTTATCACCGTTGCTTTATGGCAAGGTGCTCCATCATGCTGGAAAAGGCATTGTTGATCGCCAAACTGCTCTTGGAGGGTGGGGAGAAGTTGCTCTTGGAGGACATTCTGGTACCATTCTTTATTCATGGCTGTGTTTTTAGACAAGACTGTGAGAGAGCCGATTCCCTTGGCTGAGAAGCAACCCCACACATGAATAGTTTCAGGATGCTTAACAGTTGGCATGAGACAAGACTGGTGGTAGCGCTCACCTTGTCTTCTCCGGATGAGGCATTTTCCTGATGTCTCAAGCAATCGAAAAGGGGATTCATCAGAGAAAATAACTTTACCTCAGTCCTCAGCAGTCCACTGCCTGTACCTTTTGCAGAATATCAGTCTGTCCATGATGTTTTTCTGGAGAGAAGTGGCTTCTTTGCTGCCCTCCTTGAGACCAGGCCTTGCTCCAAGAGTCTCCGCCTCACAGTGCGTGCAGATGCGCTCACACCTGCCTGCTGCCATTCCTGAGCAAGCTCTGCACTGCTGGTAGCCCAATCCCACAGCTGAAACACTTTTAAGAGACGGTCCTGGCGCTTGCTGGTCTTTCTTGGGCGCCCTGAAGCCTTTTTGGCAACAATGGAACCTCTCTCCTTGAAGTTCTTGATGATGCGATAGATTGTTGACTGAGGTGCAATCTTTCTAGCTGCGATACTCTTCCCTGTTAGGCCATTTTTGTGCATTGCAATGATGACTGCACGTGTTTCTTTAGAGATAACCATGGTTAACAGAAGAGAAACAATGATGCCAAGCACCAGCCTCCTTTTAAAGTGTCCAGTGGTGTCATTCTTTCTTAATCATGACAGATTGATCTCCAGCCATGTCCTCATCAACACCCACACTTGTGTTAATGGAGCAATCACTGAAAAGAGGTTAGCTGGTCCTTTTAAGGCAGGGCTGCAATGATGTTGAAATGTGTTTTGGGGATAAAGTTCATTTTCTAGCCAAATATTGACTTTGCAAGTAATTGCTGTTAAGCTGATCACTCTTTATAACATTCTGGAGTATGTGCAAATTGCCATTAGAAAAAGTGAAGCAGTAGACTTTGTAAAAATTAATATTTGTGTCATTCTCAAAACTTTTGGCCATGACTGTACTGTGTAGGAGCTGTATGAATACTGTGTATGTACTGTATGGGAGCTGTATGAATAATATGTATGTACTGTATGAGAGCTCTATGAATATTGTGTATGTACTGTGTGGGAGCTGTATGAATACTGTGTATGTACTGTATGTGAGCTGTATGAATACTGTGTATGTACTGTATAGGAGTTGTATGAATACTGTGTATGTACCAATTGGGAGCTGTATGAATACTGTGTATGTACTGTATGAGCATTGTACATGTACTATATGGGTGCTGTATGAATACTGTGTATGTACTGTATGAGAGCTCAATGAATATTGTGTATGTACTGTATAGTAGCTGTATGAATGCTGTGTATGTACTGTGTAGGAGCTGTATGAATATTGTGTATGTACTGTGTGGGAGCTGTATGAATACTGTGTATGTACTGTATGGGATCTGTATGAATACTGTGTATGTACTGTATGAGAGCTCTATGAATATTGTGTATGTACTGTGTGGGAGCTGTATGAATACTGTGTGTGTACTGTATGGGAGCTGTATGAGCACTGTGTATGTACTGTATGAGCACTGTGCATGTACTTTATGGGTGCCTTATGAATTCTGTGTATGTACTGTATAGGAGCTGTATGAATATTGTGTATGTACTGTATGAGAGCTCTATGAATATTGTGTATGTACTGTGTGGGAGCTGTATGAGCACTGTGTATGTACTGTATGAGAGCTCCATGAATACTGCGTATGTACTGTATGGGAGCTGTATGAGCACTGTGTATGTACTGTATGAGCACTGTGCATGTACTATATGGGTGCTGTATGAATACTGTGTATGTACTGTATAGGAGCTGTATGAATACTGTGTATGTACTGTATGAGAGCTGTATGAATACTGTGTATGTACTGTATGAGAGATGTATGATTACTGTGTATGTACTGTATGAGAGCTGTATGAATATTGTGTATGTACTGTATGAGAGCTGTATGAGCACTGTGTATGTACTGTATGGGAACTGTATGTGTACTGTGTGTATTCTGTATGAGAGCGGTATGTGTATCCTGTTAGAAGCGGTATGAGCACTGTGTATGTGTTGTATGAGAGTAATATATAAACAGTGTAGGTGTAGTATCCCGAAACATCCATGTATGTGTTATCTGTGCATCTCTAGATACCATTATCCAGGATGCTGAAAATAAAATGAATAAAACGTAATAATTGTCTGTGTCATTTGCAGTAATTAGAATCTATCACTTCTTGTCTGCATGTGAGAAGATCATTCATATGTAGCCGCGTCTCCAGAGTTGGCGGTATGGCACTCTTGCCTGGAGACAGTGACATTTCACTATGTGTCTCATTCACAATGTCACCCCGACCTCTATAAATGTAGCATAAAGCCACCTGAAATAAGGATGTGACATTTACATCACAGTTTGGCATTGTGTGGCAGTTTTACTACCTGTGCGTATAATGTGAATGTAAGAAAGGAAAATGTCACCAGTGGAATATATATTTACATTGGAATAGACAGAAATATCGAGTTATCAGGAAATTCAATTGCTGTCTATCTACTGTATCTATTATTAATCTACTGCATCTATCTATCTATCATCTATTATCTATCTATCATCTACTATTTATCTATCATCTATTATCTATCTCTCTATCATCTATTATCTATCTATCAATCTATCTATTTTTCATCTATATCTATTATCTATGTATATCTATCTATCTATCATCTATTATCTATCTATCATCTATTATCTGTCTATCTATCTAAAAAGAAAAAGAAAAAAGCAGCACAAAAATACAATAGGGTGCAAAAACCTTCCAGTGCACTTCACTCCTCTCCTTCACTCTCCTTTCTGCTCTTCTTTTCTAACTCTACTGTCCTTTCCTTTCTTTTGCTTTTCTCTCCTCTTTTCTACCATTTTAGTTTTTCCCTGCTTTTTTCTTCTTTCTTTTCTTTTTTCTTTTCCCTTGCTTTTCTCTACTTTTCTCCTCGCTCTGTTTATTCCTTCCTTTTCTTTTATCTTTGTGTCTTCTTCACCTACTCATCTCTTTTTTTCTGCTTTTTTTCCTCTGCTCTTTTCTATCCTCACTCCCCTCTAATTTTTTTTTTGCTCCTCCCTTCTTCTCAATATTTTTTCTTACAGTTTTTCCAGAACTTTTTCACACTTTTCCTCCCTCACCAGCATGTGTATACAGTGACATGTAAAAGTTTTGGCACCCCTTGTCAAAATTACTGTTATTGTGAAAAGTTAAGCAAGTTGGACATGAAATCTCTAGAAGGCCTAAAGTTAAAGATGACACATTTCCTTTGTAATATAGGCTATATATATATATATATGTGTGTGTGTGTGTGTGTGTTATCACTTCTTTTAATTTTAAAAATTACAAAGCGGAAAATGAGCCAATGCACACGTCTGGGCACCCTTGGAGATTTGTGTGCTCAGATACCTTTGACCAAGGTTTCAGACATTATTTAGCCTGTTAGGGTTGTGACTTGTTCACCATCATCGTTAGGTAAGTCTGGTCTATGCAAATTTTCCAGCTTTATAAAAACCCAGCCTCCTCTTACCTTGTGCCAAAAAACATGGATTCTTCTAAGCAGCCACCGAGCACTCCGAAACTGGTGGAAGCCCACAAAGCAGGAGAAAACTATAAGAAGATAGCAATGTGTTTTAAAATTTCCCTTTCCTCAGTTCAACATGTAACAGTGGAGGTCAAGGAGGTCAAGATAAGATCTGGAAGACCAAGAAAAATTTCAGTGAGAGCTGCTCGTAGGTTTGCTAGAGAGGCAAATCAGAATCCCCACTTGACTGTAAAAGACCTTCAGAAAGATTTATCAGACTCTGGAGTTGTGGTGCATTGTTCTAATGTTGAGAGACACCAGCACAAATATGGCCTTCATGGAAGAGTCTTCAGAAGAAAACCTCTCCTGAGTCCTCACCATAAAATTCAGCATCAGAAGTATGCAAAAGAACATCTAAATAAGACTCATGCATTTTGGAAACAAGTACTGTGGACTGATGAGTATAAAATAGAAATCTGTGGCCACAATGATCAAAGATATGTGTGGAGAAAAAAAGGCCCAGAATTTCAGGAAAGGACATCTCACCAACCATTAAGCATAGATTTGGATCAATCATGCTTTGGGGTGGTGTTGCAGCCAATGGCACGGGGAACATTTCACTGGTGGAGGGAAGAATGGATTCAATGAAACTTCAACAAATTCTTGATGCAAACATAAAACCATTTGTAAAAAAGCTGAAGGTGAAAAGAGGAAGAGCATGTCTTCAAATGGATAATGATGACCCTAAATAAAATCCACAATAGACGACCTCAAAAGGCGAAATCTGAAGGTTTTACAATGGCCCTCACAGTCCCCTGATCTGAACATCATTGACAATCCGTGGCCTAGACCTCAAAACAGCAGAGGAAGTAACACGGCCCAGGAATATCACAGAACTGTAGGAATTCTCCAAGGAAGAATGGAGGAATTCCCTCAAACAAGAATTGAAAGACTCTTGTCTGGCTACAAAAAGTGTTTATAATACTTGAAATTGCAAAAGGGGGCGCTGCTAGTTACCATACTAACCATGCAGGGTGCCCAAACTTTTTACATTGGCCCATTTTCCTTTTTGTAATTTTTAAAACGTAGGTAAAAAATGAAAAAAAAAAAAAAAATATATATATATATATATATATATATATATATATATTTTTTTTTTACTATAATACTAAGGAATTAGGTCACTTTTAACTTTAGGCCTTTAGAGATCATTTAATCTTCAGCTTGCTTATCTGTTCATAATAACAGTAATTTTGACCAGGGGTGCACAAACTTTTACCTGCCACTGTATTTATACACCTTCTATATATCATTTTATTCCTGGAGACAGAACCTGCCAGGAGCTATATTTCCCAGCAATTCTAATGAGAGAAAATCGTCACTCAGCCAGTTTAATAGGGGCTCATGGTTTGACAAGAAAGTTTTCAAGACATGTTATTAGTGTGACGCTTCTATCAAAACAGATCCCCTCACTCTTACATTACTGCTCTCCTGTCATCCTAATACAGATAACACTGAATGTAAATCTGAAGACGATACATTGTATCTCCACAAATACTGTCATCTCCTAATCGTATATGAGAAATCCATATCAGGATTCATGTAGTGACGTACTAATGTATCCTCCTACAGGAAAGTGAGTCGCACTTAGTACCAGGGCAATGGGGTACTCGGCACCGAGCCCATGAAAGTCTATGGGATTTGTCACTGGCAGCGGGACTCGGTCCGTGGCCCTGGGCGCTCATACAATGGGGAAAGATATTTACAGGGGATTATTAGGATAGTTGGTGACGCCACCTGTGGTTTCTGGTAATTGTACCAGCGCTGCTATAAGGACTTTCACAGGGGATGTTATGGGGCAGCTTGGTGGTAGTCTCCCACAGGTGAGACGGGTCCCTGGAAGTCTATGGTGATGATGATGTAGGGTGTAGATAAAGATTCAGTCACACACATTGCAGTTTCTTTCCATACCTTTTACTGGCAGATGATTCAAGCAGATCCCGGGGAGCTGGTCGGGGTGGAGAGTGCACATTCGGGTAACAGCTGAGCAGGTTAGAGGCCTCCTTTACTTCGAATGTAGGTGAGTCCAACTTGCCTGAAGCGAAGTTAACTCTGAATCTCCAGCTTTCTCAATAGCTATACTGCCCGGCCAACATTGTGGTGGAAACTTCTAAGTGGTGAAAACTAAGTCTATATTTGCTGATCAGGCTAGACTCCTGTCTTCCCTGTCTCCAGTTACGTATTGACACTTAGGGCTGCTCTCTGCGACCTGTAGTCCAGATGCCTCCGGTAATCTTGTTACTAAGCTTGAAACTGTAGCAACACCTCGGACTCCGGTGTCCGGCAATTTAGTGCAGGCAATCCAATACCTAAAGCACTTCTCTATCTTCTCCACAGCCCTTCGCCCTGCTTCTGCTCTTTGCATAAGCACTTGTAGCTTTCGATGGAAATAGTCAGCTTTCTCCCGAGCTCGCTGAGCAGCTCTCAGTATCCTCCTTCCTCCAGCTTCTGTTGAGGTACTGATTAAGGGTAGCTCTGACTAGGCTAGGATGATCCACTTCACCCGTACTAGCCTCCACTTGCTTGTCAGGTGAGCTACGTTAGCTCTGCGAGGATTCAGTCCTCCCTTCTCTCTCTCTCCAAGTCCAGACTCCACTGGACTGAACTGCACTGTCTGAAGACAGGAAACTGACTGAACTGTGATTGCTAAGTGTCACTTCCTCTTGTACCCCTGATGGGTGTGTCTAAAAGTGTGAGTGAAGTGCATAGATATCAAGCTTTTGCTGTTACCTTCCTGTGCACTCTCCTGGATTTTTATGTGTGCCTGCATAGCTGGGCTACACAAAAGCAAGTTCTCTTTATTAATACCAGGCAATGTGTGAATTCTTTTGCATATTATTTATAAATGAGTTATCACTGTGTCACTTTTTTGACGCACGTAAAAAGAAAAAAAAAGGACACAAATGTATAGATGCAACAGAGCTGACTTGGTTATTTGACTATTCAATGTGCTCTTGAATGATCACTTTCGTCTCAACACACTTCATAAATCAATAGTAAAAACAAATAAACTTTGAAATAAATCTAAACAGAGAAAAATGCTTCTTTCTACACTCATCAGACACTTCTTCCCCTCCACTCTGAACTCGTAATTCACTCAAAAAATGGTTAAATATGTTCTACTCAAGACATCATGAAGGCGAGCTCAAGTTTGAAAGGTGGAGGAGTGGAGTAAGTCGGTGTGCAAACTTTGCGGATCCGCAGTGGATTTTCCGCTGCGGATCCGCAGTAAATCCGCAAGTGTGTATCGAAACAATGTTAACCTATGGATAAAAAAATTTGCTGTGTGCATGCTGCGGAAAAAACGTGCGGATTTGCAGCGTTTTATTTTCCGAAGCATGTCAATTCTTTGTGCAGATCTGCAGCGTTTGTGCACCCATTGACTTTCATTGAGTCGGGCACATCCGCAGCAAAACCGCAGATGATTTGCTGTGGATTGTTAGGGGTTGAGTTCCCGCTTCTGCACAAGGGGAATCTCGAACTATCCCTGCTGCGGTTTCCCATCCGTCTCCGGCCGCAGTGGACTCTGCTCAGCAGAGACGTCAGTCCCAGCGTCTCGCCAAGTCCAACATTGTGCAGAGGATTACTGCTGCCTCTCCAGGTTCTGCTATTGTGGCCAGTACTGGTCAGTGGCGAGCAGACGTCTTTAGGACTAAATCCTGCGTTTCCCCTTCTGAGCATGCCCAGGGTAAGATCTCTCATTGGAGATCAGGGGTCACATGCTCAGGTACTGCAGCAGCTCCTATTGGTCCGTCAGGAAGGTTCTGAAACTACATGTGTTCTGGAACAGTTTATCATTGGTCCTTTTCTGGCAGGTCCTGTAGTTGCTACTATAAAAGGGTTGCATGGTCCTGCGGCCATGCGCTAGTATCAATTGCATTATGTGCTTTGTGGCAGTGTGATCATGCACGCATGTGGTTAGGGCTCGGCTGAAATAAGCCCCTAGAATACCGGCACCTCCGGTGAGGAGATTTGTATGCACGAGTTCAGGGCCTGGCTGAAATAAGCCCCTAGAATACCGGCTTCCCGGGTGAGGAGTTGCTAGTTTGCGTTGCTGAATGCATGATCACGGACTGCTATCCGCACAGCAGTTATCTGTGTATCCTTGTGGTGTTAACAGGACACAGTCTCTATTTCTGCGTCTCTACCTCAGTGTCTCTGTGGTGTAATAGAGCTCGCTTATACTGCCATATAGTGCTACAGCATCTATGTCTGCGACTCTGTGAGGTAACAGAGTTCGCTTATACCGCCATCTTACTAGCAGCAGGCTCTGCCTGCACGGTGGACCCCGGGCTGTGAACGCATCTATTATTTATATTTATTTTGTGCGTTCCGCCAGCCCTAACATAATACTAGCGCCAGAGTCTGGCTAGTAAAATGGCGGACGACCAGCGTCTTCAGCAGAACATCCAGCAGCTGGAGGGTAGGTTGGCGGCCCTTGAGTGCACAACCTCAGCTGTGGATGTTACTGCTGTCACTGTTCAGGCTGCTAGCGTGGCTGCAGCCAGTGTGTCCACTGCCCTACATTATCCTACCTCCCACTTCCAGACAAGTTTGCTGGTGACAGCAAGCAATGTCGGGGATTCGTGAGTCAGTGCTCTATACGACTCGAGCTTCTGGCTGCACGTTTCCCCACGGATCGGGCACAAGTGGGTTTTGTAATGTCTCTCCTGTCGGGCAGAGCGTTGGAGTGGGCCACCCCACTGTGGGAGCGTGACGACTGTGTGGTGCGGAGTGCTCCTCATTTTCTGGAGGCTCTAAAAAAGGTCTTTCTAGGACCTCAGGTCACCCACGATGCGGCGCTCCAACTGCTGGCAAGTTCACAGGGTTCGTCCTTGGTCAGCTATTTTGTATTTTGCTGTCCAATTTCGGACTCTGGCCTCGGAGTTAGACTGGCCAGATAAAGTCCTCATTCCCGTGTTTTGGAGAGTACTGGCGGGCCATGTGAATGACGCCTTGGTTACCAGGGAGATTCCCGCCACACTGGAGAAGCTTATCGCCATATCTACCCGCATCGACCTCCGTTTTCACTAGCGGAGGTTGGAGCGGTCCCAGTGTAGGCAGAGGTTCCGGCTGGCTCCCACCTTCGCCAGACCTCTAGAATCTTTTAGTCAGGCGTCCGACTCCCATGAGGCCATGGAGGTTACTCGAGCAAGACCTAAGTCCCGGGCCGCTCGAGTACCCTTGGTTTGTAACACCTGTCAGCAGTCAGGACATTATGCCAACAAATGTCCACAGCGGTCGGGAAAACGGTCGCATCTAGTGACCCTGGGAGGAGGTTCACTAGACACCGCGGCATTTTCCACCAAGTTGTCCTTCAAGGGGACAATTACTGAAGGTCCATCCACTCTCACCGCCGAGCTCTGTGTGGATTCTGGAGCCGAGGGGAATTTCATGTCCTCTGCCTTGGCTCTCCGCCACACTATACCTCAGGTGATGCTCGCCAAACCGGTGACTGTGCGAGTAGTGAATGGATCGACTCTGCCCTCACAAATCACCCACCAGACTATCGCTCTCATTTTATCTATGTCCCCTTCCCATCAGGAGAGTATTTCCTTTCTTGTCCTGCCCGAGGGAATAGATGAGGTTTTGCTGGGAATACCTTGGCTCCGTCACCACTCTCCCCATATTGAGTAGTCCTCTGGGAGGATACTGGGTTGGGATGATTCATGTAGAGGCAGGTGTGTCAGGGAGTGCGTTCAGGTTACCACCACAGAGATACCCGTAGACCTTACTTCTCTTCCCCAGTGTTATTGGTCATACGCAGACATTTTCTCCAAGAAGGCGGCGGAGACTCTTCCGCCTCATCGCCCCTACGACTGTCCTATTGATCTCTTGCCTGGAGCAGAACCTCCTCGGGGAAGAGTCTATCCCCTCACGCTTCCTGAGATGGAGACCATGTCCCAGTATATTCAGGAGAATCTTGCAAGAGGGTTCATTAGGAAGTCGGTGTCACCAGCAGGGGAGAAGAAGAACGGAGAATTACATCCGTGTATTGACTACGGGGGTCTTAATGCCATCACCATCAAGAATAAGTACCCGTTGCCCCTAATCTCTGAGCTCTTTGATAGGCTCCGAGGAGCAAAGGTATTTACCAAGCTAGATCTACGTGGTGCTTATAACCTAATTCGCATCCGTGAAGGGGACGAGTGGAAGACAGCTTTTAATACAAGGGATGGGCATTATGAATACCTGGTGATGCCCTTCGGGCTCTGTAATGCTCCTGCTGTTTTCCAAGACTTTGTCAATGACATCTTCCTGAATATGCTCTCCACCTCTGTAGTAGTCTATCTGGATGATATTCTCATCTTTTCACCAGATACAGACTCTCACCGGAGGGATGTCAACAAAGTCTTCGACCTCTTACGGGCAAACTCCCTCTATGCCAAGCTGGAGAAATGTGTGTTTGAGCAGGAGTCTTTACCTTTCCTGGGCTAGATCATCTCCGCCCAGGGATTGGCTATGGATCCTGCCAAATTACAGGCTGTAATGGACTGGCAAGAACCCCATTCTCTTAAAGTGATGCAGCGCTTTATGGGGTTCATTAATTATTATCGCCAGTTCATTCCCCATTTCTCGACTTTGGTAGCTCCCTTGGTCGCCCTCACCAAGAAGGGAGCAAATCCCAAATTGTGGTCAGAGGAGGACTCCAAGGCCTTTACTTCAATTAAGTCCCATTTTGCTAGCGCTCCCATCTTACATCACCCCGAGGTTGATAAGCCTTTTATATTGGAGGTTGATGCCTTGTCCGTTGGTGCTGGAGCAGTCCTTTTTCAAAAGGATGCTCAAGGTCGGAAACATCCTTGTTTCTTCTTTTCCAAGACCTTCACACCTGCGGAGAGGAATTATTCCATTGGGGATAGGGAGTTGCTAGCCATGAAGTTGGCCTTTTCCGAGTGGAGACATCTTCTGGAGGGGGTGCGCTTTCCCTTTCAAGTCTTCACTGACCACAAAAATTTGGTCTATTTACAGACCGCCCAGCGGCTAAATTCTCGTCAGGCCAGATGGTCCCTGTTCTTCTCCCGGTTCCATTTCACCCTCCAATTCCTCTCCGGTCAGAAGAACATTCGGGCCGATGTTCTCTCTCGCTCCGTGGTGTCCTCTGAGGAGGTGGAGGAGGAGCCTCTGCTGATTGTCCTCACAAAAAGCCTAAGAACTGTGGCCCCGGTTTCGCTTGAGTCTGTGCCTACGGGCAAGACTTTTGTGCCCACCAATTTGCGACCGGAGGTACTCTCTTGGGCACATACGTCCAGGGTGGGTGGACATTTGGGGCAAAAAGGACATCTGAGTTGCTGGCGAGGACATACTTGTGGCCACCTATGGTCCGTGACGTCAGGGAATACGTTCAGGCGTGTGTCTCCTGCGCCAAGAATAAGTCCCCTCGACAACGGCCAGCTGGGCTACTTTTCCCTTTACCGGTGGCAGACAGGCCTTGGGAGATGGTCGGGATGGATTTTGTGGTGGGCTTACCCAAGTCTCGGGGCTGCACCATCATCTGGTTGATAACCGACCACTTCTCTAAAATGGTGCACTTGGTGCCCTTACCACGGTTACCGTCTGCATGGGCCTTGGCAGAATTATTTATTAGGCATATTTTCCATTTACACGGAATGCCAGACAAAATCGTCAGTGATCGAGGTCCCCAATTTGTGTCTCGGTTCTGGAGAGAGCTGTGTCGTCTACTCAGCATTGAGTTAAATCTCTCCTCGGCATATCATCCCAAGACGAATGGGTTGGTAGAGAGGGCCAACCAGACCTTGGTCACATACTTGCAACATTTTGTCTCAGCCAGGCAGGATGACTGGGCATCTTTGCTACTGTGGGCTGAGTTCGCTTTAAATAATGCTGTGGCTGACTCCACCGGACAGACCCCATTCCTCTTACACTACGGTCAGCATCCACGGGTACCGGTGCCCATGCCCGTGTCTTCCGCCGACACCAGGGTGGCAGACTGGGCCGTGGAGGCATGGGAAATTTGGGACCGCACTCAGGATGCCATTCAGGCTTCCAAGGAGAGGATGAGGTCTTCTGCCGATGCCCATCGGCATCCCGCTCCGACATTTGCTCCTGGTGACCTAGTGTGGCTCTCCGCCCGAAACATCAGGCTGCGGGTGGAGTCCACTAAGTTGGCACCCCGCTATTTGGGTCCCTTCAAGGTCCTCGAGCAGGTGAACACTGTGGTTTACCGTTTAGCCCTTCTGCCTCGCCTTGGTATCTCCGACACCTTCCATGTGTCCCTCCTAAAACCCGTGGTCATCTCCCGGTTGCCTAAGTCATCTGCCGGAACGTCGAGTTCGTCTACGGACGATCACGAGGTGAACGCCATTGTAAGGTGCAAGGTGGTATGGGGCAAAAAAATTTTTTGGGTGGATTGGAGGGGTTATGGGCCTGAGGATAGGTCCTGGGAGCCTGCCGAGCATATTCATGCTCCGCAGCTCATCGCTGCCTTTGAAAGTAGCGAGGCCCAAAGAAGGGGGGGCCCTAGGAGGGGGGTAATGTTAGGGGTCGAGTTCCCGCTTCTGCACAAGGGGAATCTCGAACCATCCCTGCTGCAGTCTCCCATCCGTCTCCGGCCGCAGTGGACTCTGCTCAGCAGAGATGTCGGTCCCAGCGTCTCGCCCAGTCTAACATTGTGCAGAGGATTACTGCTGCCTCTCCAGGTTCTGCTATTGTAGCCAGTACTGGTCAGCGGCGAGCAGACGTCTTTAGGACTAAGTCCTGCGTTTCCCCTTCTGAGCATGCCCAGGGTAAGATCTCTCATTGGAGATCAGGGGTCACATGCTCAGGTACTGCAGCAGCTACTTTTGGTCCGCCAGGAAGTTCCTGAAACTACATGCGTTCTGGAACA
The DNA here is from genome assembly GCA_033576555.1 of Oophaga sylvatica. NCBI lineage: Eukaryota > Metazoa > Chordata > Amphibia > Anura > Dendrobatidae > Oophaga > Oophaga sylvatica. The sequence goes on along the minus strand of JARQOD010001115.1, from coordinate 82,948 downwards.
GTTTATCATTGGTCCTTTTCTGGCAGGTCCTGTAGTTGCTACTATAAAAGGGTTGCATGGTCCTGCGGCCATGCGCTAGTATCAATTGCATTATGTGCTTTGCGCCAGTGTGATCATGCACGCATGTGGTTAGGGCGCGACTGAAATAAGCCCCTAGAATACCGGCTTCCCCGGTGAGGAGTTGCTTGTTTGCGTTGCTGAATGCATGATCACGGACTGCTATCCGCACAGCAGTTATCTGTGTATCCTTGTGCTGTTAACAGGACACAGTCTCTATTTCTGCGTCTCTACCTCAGCGACTCTGTGGTGTAATAGAGTTCGCTTATACTGCCATATAGTGCTACAGCATCTATGTCTGTGACTCTGTGAAGTTACAGAGTTCGCTTATACCGCCATCTTACTAGCAGCAGGCTCTGCCTGCACGGTGGACCCCGGGCTGCGAACGCACCTATTATTTATATTTATTTTGTGCGTTCCGCCAGCCCTAACACGGATGAAATGCTGCGGACCGGAAGGAGGGAAGTGTGTGGGCGGACTGTGGGCAGTGAATGTGTATGTGTATAGTGTGTGGGCGGTGACTGTGTACATGTATGGTGTGTGCGGGGGTCTGGAGCCGATGTCTGCGTGATCTATGTATGTGCGGGGGTCTGCGGGGCCGTGTGGGGGTCTGCGGGCCTGTGTGTGTGTGTGTGTGTGTGCAGGCATCGTCCGATGGGACTACTAGTCCCATCCGGCTATGCCTGCTACAGTGAGACCATTAGACAATGATAGGACAGTTGTAGTCCCATCATCCAGCTTATGTGTTGAATGTAAAAAAATAAACACACATACACACATATAGTCCATATTCACTATAATCTGCCAATCCCCGAAGGCCTCGCTCATCTGAAAAAAAATTAAAATAACAACCAATATACTCCCTGTGTCTGACGTAATCCCATTATTAACGATTGTCCCACAACGATCTCCCTGTGAGAGCTGTCACATCAGGAGATGCGACCGCTCTCCGGGGGCTTCGGTGATCCAGTGACGGAGATAATCCTCCGCACTGTATCATTCCGCCGCAGACAGGTCACTGGAGTTCACCTGTCATTTGCGGCACTACAGCCATGAGAATTTTCTCACGGCTTTAGTGCCATAAAATGTAAGTAAGGGTTATATTTCTCCACAGTGTAACACTGGTGGGTGTGGACCCACTGCACCACTGGCCGAGCTTACAGTGGAGGGGCATGACCAGGGGTGTAACAAGCATTGTCGCAGAGGTCGCAACCACAGTTGGGCCTGGTGGGGCATGGACTCGGCAACGACAGCAGAAACTCCTCGGATGCACATCCAGTTGAAGTGTATTGCGGCTCACAGACCCTTTGGGTCCATGCACAGCATTACACTCTGCTGGCCAATCAGAGGCCAGCAGCTGACATCAGTGTGCACATGTCACAGCCCATGGCAGTGACGTCACATGCTCTGGTCGCTTGCATGCTGAATTTAGCTGCTGGCTTCAGAAGATGACACCATGCGGCGTGGGAGCAGAAGGAAGCTGAGTATAATCGTTTATTTTTTTCTTTGCATTAATGAACAGAGGCAGAGTGGGGGACATATACCAGGATGGGGGATATATATACCTGGATGGGGCCCAGGCATGATAAGGGAAATATAAACAAGGATGGGATATATAAACTAGGATATACCAGGATGGCGGTGTCAGTACAAATCTTGCACCAGTGGCAATAGGGCTCTAATTAGGCCATAGGGCATTACTAAGCAACTACATGGTGTTCACTAGAGCCTCTAATGGTGAAGTTAGGCTTGGCCTCAGGTAATCTCTAGGTACCACTCCAGAACAGTCCCCAAAACTGCAACAGCTTACTTGAGGGTCAGAGGCATGGGTGTGTCATACAGAGGGGTGAGGCAGAGGCAAAGTCAGAATGTCCAAGGTCTGGGCAGGCAGCACAGGATCAGAAAATGTAACCAAGGTCAAGAGTGGGAAAGTCAGGCAGGATAGGTAAAGAAGTCAGGTCATTAATGGGAAGCTAAATACAGGAGGATGCATGCATATGGGTCTACAGAGCAGGAAACACATTTGAGCAAGCAGTGGTGGGTGGAGTTGCCTAAAATAGGACTTGCTGACAAGAGATAGGCCAGGGAACCAAATCTCTGCAGGACATAGCAGGGTTAAATTCCTGCAGAGACCGGCCATGCCACCAAGTCTAGATGGATACCACATGCAGTGGCATCAATACAGAGCAGTGCAGGAACAAACAAGCACAGCCTGCAGTGAGGAGAGACAGCATGGTGAGCAGGGTAGTGCTGAGGATACATGCTAGTTGCTGCCATGAAACACTGTGCTGAATTCACAGCTACATTATCCAGTACTATTGTATAATGTCCTCAATGCTTCTAGTGTTTTTAAGAATGTGTTCATCTCATCCCAGTGTAGGATTTACAGTTACACAATTAATTACTGCTTTATAGTGTTGTCGTTGCTGCTGCTTTCTGGTAAGTCGTTTATCTTATCCCAAGTGCTGGATTCACAGCTACACTTATCAGTATTGCTCATTAGCGCCTTTCATGCGACTGCTGTTTTAGAACTTGTGCTACACAGAGACAGTAAATCAGGAATCCCCTATGTTTGGGTATGATGAGTACGGGAGACATCATAGCAGCTAGTCTTCAACCACTAGCTCAGAGACAACTAAAGCATTAGAGATAGAGACTGCAGACGGGAAAATTGGTGAAAATGACAGGCTACTAGCCATATAATGGCCAGAAATAGTGTTATTCCTCATGTACACACACAACAGCTTATTATGAACAAGCAGCTGAAATGTCAGGTATGAATAAAAGTATATTTATTTGCAGTCTTATTTGGCAGTAGAAATTCTCTAAATGTGTATGATGCTGTCAGATTATTCTATGTATCCAATTTTCAGGTTTCACAAATACATTTCAGGTTTCTTTCAAGTAAAATTAAGAAATTGTTACAATTCCAGGTGGAAGTGAAAATGTCACGGAGTGAAGGTCACTATTAAAGGAGTCTCCACATTCACAGCAGTCCTGATACCTAGGTAATTGTCTACGACTGTGGGTCTCTGGATGGACATGAATGAAAGCAATTACCAGCTGATGTGTAAATCAAATCAATCCAATCAAAGACAAGATTTTGTTAATGGGGCCCCTGCAGTGGAAATATATAGGTAGATCTAATTTAAACTATTACCGTATATACTCATGTATAAGCCGACCCATGTATAAGCTGACCCCCCTAATTTTGCCACAAAAAACTGGGAAAACGTATTGACTCGCGTATAAGCCTAGGGTGAAAAATGATTATGCCCCCATATGATGCTCCACAGATTATGCCCCCATATGCTGCACAGATTATGCCCAATATGCTCCAGATTATGCCCCCATATGTTCCACAGATTATGCCCCCATATGCTCCAGATTATGCCCCATATGTTCCACAGATTATGCCCCCATATGCTCCAGATTATGCCCCATATGTTCCACAGCTTATGCCCCCATATGCTCCAGATTATGCCCCATATGTTCCACAGCTTATGCCCCCATATGCTCCAGAATATGCCCCCATATGTTCCACAGCTTATGCCCCCATATGCTCCAGATTATGCCCCCATATGTTCCACAGCTTATGCCCCCATATGCTCCAGATTATGCCCCCATATGCTCCAGATTATGCCCCCATATGTTCCACAGCTTATGCCCCCATATGCTCCATATTATGCCCCCATATGCTCCATATTATGCCCCCATATGCTCCATATTATGCCCCCATATGCTCCATATTATGCCCCATATGCTGCAAAATTATGCCCCATAGTATAGGCCTCATATGCTGCTGCTGCAAAAAAAAATGACATACTCACCTCTCGTCGCTGGGGGCCAGGTGCCGGTGTCCTGAGCAGGCGGTGACAGCGGCGTGCTATGGGGGACAGGTGCCGGTGTCACCGCTCGCTCAGGACCCCGGCACCTGAGATATTTACCTGTCCTCTCTGCACCCCAGCGCTGCTCCCTCGGTCTGACTTCTCTGGCTGTGAATGATCTGGCAGGGGGCGGGGCGCACACTAACGACGTCATCGCGCCCTCTGCCTGAACATTCACAGCCAGGACCGAGGGAGCAGCGCGCAACGGTGGCACGGGGACAGGTAAATATAGCTATACTCACCCCTCCGCCGCGCGTCCCTGCAGCCTCTCCTCTTCTCCCGGGCTCTCCGCAGCGCTTCAGTCCTGCAGCGGTCACGTGCTACTTCTCATTAAAGTCATGAATATGTGCATATTCATGACTTTAATGAGCGGTGCCATGTGACTGCTGCAGAAGGGAGCCGGAGATCGTGGGAGAAGAGGAGATGCTGCAGAGACGGCGCCGGCGGAGGGGTGAGTATGATCCGACACCCCTGCTCCCCCTCCCCCGCCGACCCCCGTATATGACCCGCGTATAAGCCGAGAGGGGGACTTTCAGCCCTAAAAAATGGGCTGAAAATCTCAGCTTATACATGGGTATATACGGTATCTTTCTACAAAAGAATGGAATATTTATTAGGACCAGAGTTTTATATACTTTAATTGAGCTTTGGAGTAAATGTAATACGAGTTGTTTTCCAATATACAAGAGACCTTCCAAGAAACCCACATAGAAAACTGTCATACGAACATATGTTCCACTTCCAACTAAACAATCTAACATATCTAGCAAATTCTGCCAAATTTATGAGGCCATTTCTAAATTTTATACAGTGATGAACAAAAGGATAATAATAATAGACCTTCTGACTTTCAGGCTCCATATCTTACCATCATCTACTGCTTTGATCATGAGACTACCATCATTTCATAAACAATCATCTTGTCTATCTCATACATAAATGTGACTTGTAAGTACTTAGCATATGATTAGTTATGCAGATTCTTGCCACGCCGCTGCATTGTTGCTGTTTTGTTCCTGGTGGTGGAAAAATATTTTTCTCCCTGTATATTACAAAATTCAACCTGTTTTGACATTCCCTAAAAGCTCATGTGTAATTAGGTTTATTTCCAAGTCAAAGGTCACTGGTTCAAATCGAGGAGCAGTCATGGAGAAGATTTCCCAAAAAAAGAGAAAGAGCATCAGCCAGCTCATTGATAGCTGTCTCTCAGCCTAGAAAATTGATAAAACGGCATCTTGTAAGTGCCATTACAGCTGGAAGAAATAGGAAATTAAATCCATCCATCCATTCAGAAGCCAAGAGGTGGACGTCCAGGCAAAATATCGGCGTAAACAAGTCGGCTCATCCCCAGGTCTATCAGTTCTGACGTAGTTCAAACACGGCAGTGGAGGCGGCTCTTATGCTTCATAATAGTGAGATCACAGACGTCCATGCAAGCATCGTAGGACAAACGTTACACCAGTCTGGAATGGTGGCCCCAAAAAAGGTGAAGAAACCTTGACTTCAATATCATCATAAGAAGCGTCGGTTCGAGTTTGCAAACAAGTACGAAGAGTAGACAGTAGAAGATTGGAAACAGGTGATTTGGCACAATGACCCAAAAGTCAATAGACTAGGCTCTGATGGGTAAAAATGGGTCTGAAAGAAACAAGGGAACAAGGGGCTAACGGATCGAGAAATTGAAGGAAAGTTCAAGTTTGGTGGAGGAAGCCTGATGATATGAGGTTGTTTCACAGCCAAAAGCGTTGGATACTTGAATAGGATCGATGGTGGTCTCAATGTTGAGCTATATGTGATTATCCTACAAGATGAGTTGTACACACAAGTACTACGGGTATGGAAATGATGACATAGTGTTCCAGTAGAACAACGACCCGAAGCATACGGCGAGATTGGCGAAGACATGGTTCAGTAACAATGAAGTAGAGGTGCTGAAATGGTCCCCACAGTCTCCAGACCTCAACCCAATCCAACACTTGTGGGTAGAGTTGAAGAAAAAGCTGTATACATACCCAAGTGATTTGACCAGTGTGCACCAACATGGGGACATGTAAAAGAGACCTGTGATCAAATTTCGGACGACACATGTTTGAATCTGATCGAGAGCAGCCCAGACGGATTCAGGCCATGGTGAAAGCCAAAGGTGAATTTACAAAATACTGACAAAATAATATAATTAAATATTAGATCTTTAGGAGCAAAACAGTAATAATGCAGTGACATCTATGTAACTAATCATATGATAAATAGTTGTAAGTCACATTTATGTATGAGATAGTCAAGATGATTGTCTATAAAATGAGGGAAGTCTCTCGTTGGAAGCAGTAAAGGATGGTGAGATATGGAGCCTGAAAGTCAGACGTTCAAAACATTGTTACCCTTTTGCTCGTCAGTGTAAATCTGGCAAAATGTGTACCATAGTGTAGACTCATAAATACAGATTATACACCATTAGTAAAAAAAATCTACTGTCTCAAATTGATTGGAGATATGGAAATGCATAACCTGAAACATAATGTTTGAAACCTTTAACAGGACATCTTCCAAAAAAGAAACATAGAAAGCATGGCCATATGGGCATTATAAATTTGGCACTGCTTGGTAGACGCATCAGACATTTTGGCTGGTACCTTCGAGACTGAATGTGATAAGACTCATTGAAATAGTCTAGGAAATAAATAAAATAAGATAAAAAACACTAGTAAGATTGATGACCTGAAAAAAATTAAGAAGAGGTGGAAGAAATAGAGAAGAAAACAATAACAAATATAAAATTGTAAAAAGAAAGAAAGATTAGAAGAGGAAAAGAAAGAATAACAAGAAAAATCAATAGTAGAAAAAGAAAATTAGGAGAAAAAAATAAGCAATTTTGAGGAAACACAGAAAACAGCTAAAGAGCCTGATCCATCATTGCATTTCTACAAGTTTTTTGGAGTGAAAACCTTTCAGTAACTTTTTGATTTGCGACAAATTAATTAAACTACTAGATAAATTCATAAAATGTGACCTTTAAGGAAAGTCACAAAAGTTTACCCTTCTTTACTCCAGTTTTCCCCCTAAATGATTTTTGGTGCACCAGTTATTTTGGCACATTTTTTATGACATTTTGCAAAAGGTGTGATGTTTCCTAAAAACTGTTAAAGACCAAAAAAGACAATTTCGGGCTTTATTCAAAATGTTTTAATTGAGTGCACCATTGTAATGAATTTGGCACAAAGAAAAGTGGTCAAAAAGAAAAAGTAAAAAAATAAGTGTGACATAAAAAAAACACAAATTGTGTATGGGGACCAAAGAGTAGAAATAGAAGAAAGGAGACATAAATTAAGAAGGATAAGAAGAAGAAAAAGTAGAAGTAGAACGAGAAGAGGAAAAAGAAGGAGCAGGAGAAAAAGGTTGAAGAGAAGAACAAGAAGAAGAGAAAGTGGAAGAAGGAAGAGAAAATAAACAAAAAGTGCTACTGTAGATTGAAGGAAAGAAAAAAAAGACATTAAAAGGAGAAACAGGTGAAAAAGAAAGTAAAAATAACTATAAAAATTCAAAGAACAAAAAGAATAATTTGAAGAAAGCGAGAAATAACAATGATTATAGGGAAACGTAATAGAAAAAGTAAAACAACGACTAGCAGAGAATGAAAGAGAAAAAGTGAAAAACATATTTGACAATATAGAAAAAGTATGTTTCTTGTGATTATCATTAGTCTCCATCAGGCTTGGAAAAGAAAGCAGAAGACTAGTCCAAAACTGGAGAGAAATCCATCAAGATGTGACAGTTCTTATCAAAGCATTGTAGATTGTGCTTAACTTGTGGTAATAAAAAGTAATCAGCCTTCGGTAATTCAGACATTTAGATGACAATTGCTTGGTATCAATGTATCCAGAAGTTACAGAACGATGCACATTACTGCTCTGCGGCACTAAAACAATAATAACGTGTGCAAATCTCAATCTCAGGCAAGAGGCAAAAAGTTTATGTTGCCATTTATTTTTTGTTTATCTATCTATCTTTTATCTATCTATTATCTATCTATCTATCTATCTATTACCTATCTATTATCTATCTATCTATCTATTATCTATCTACTATCTATCTATTATTATAATCATATACAGCTGCATGGATAAAGCAAGGGGGATGTGGGTCGCACAACAATTGTGCGCAACCAAAAAATCACCACTCATATAAACATAACAAAAAAGGAGGAAATAGAGTCACTGGTGACCACAAATAATACTAAAGAGGTAAATATTTATTATATAAACGGTACAATTGTAGCACAACAATACATATAAAAAGACAATGAAAGACACACATATAGGACATGTGCAAATACAGGGAGAAAACGCTCCTGAAGGTTTAACAGGTGAACACTTGCGGTAATGATAAATAAGAAATTTGTAGCTCAAGGCATATCATGTAAAGCATCCCCCACACTGAGGAAAAAAGTAAAATGCCATAGCTACATGATATACCACAAGACGCTAAGCATGCTTCTTTATGCAACAATCGCTTAATTTATATGGCAAGCAATAGTCAGTGCAGTGCTGCCATGTCTATCAAGAAGTCATGCTCACCAAAGGTTAGGGAATACCGCAGGAGAGAGATCACCCCGTAAGGAAATGCCACCCCAACGCACGTTTCGTGGCTTAGCCTGCCACTTTCTCAAGGGGATAACCATGTACTGCACACAGGACCTTCAAATACCTCCTACTTCCTGATCACATGGTCCAAATCATCAAATAGGAGATGGTATAGCGGCGCATGCGCCGTTGGAGCCGGGCGAGCCCCCAGTGATGGCGGCGTCATGCCTCCAGACGCGCGCGCAGGCACGGAGCCCGAGCACGCCCAGGACACATGAAGACGCCCCATCACGGGGGGAGTCACCCAGACCACAATGGAGCATGCGCACACCAAGCTCCATGATAGTAGGTAAAAATGCACTGATATGAGAATAGAGTACAATGATCATAATATACATAACTCCACAACAAAGACAGTTGGTCTGGAACAGGTACAGACACAATGTAGATATAAGTAGTAAAAGCATTTACAAGAGAATTATTCTAAACATAAGAAAAACACATATACAGTATGGTTTGCTATAGCTGTGCTCTCGCTGTTCTTTTCCATATATCTTCTCCTCTCATCCACCAGAAAGTGTGTGAAAACGGGGGCAGAAGGTCCAATGATGTATAGAATAGGGAATAAATACAACTGTGAAAACATATTAAAAAACAAAATTAAAATCAAGAAGGCATCAAACGGAACCAGGAAAAAGAGGGGTGTCAGAAGGAAAAGTAAATAGTCTATAAAAAAGAGGCAAAATTTAAAGACTCATTGAGGCCATTAGGCACCATTGTATTAAGCTGAACGATCCAACGGGCCTCCATTTGGGCCAAGATTTTTTTATAGTCCCCACCTCTTGGCCCAAATGGAGGCCCGTTGGATCGTTTAGCTTAATACAATGGTGCGTAAAAAATGGGACACATGGTATGGAATAAATAGTAAACGTCCCCCGTGGTACTGGTTTGAAGATAATTGCCAAAATAAGTTACCTGTGTCATCAGATTTATGTAGCACAATCGGAGGCTGTATGTAGATAAAGATATGGATGGCGGCGCTCCCGCGCCCTGCCTCGGCTGCTAGATGCGGCTGTCTAGCAGCCGAGGCAGGGCGCGGGAGCGCCGCCATCCATATCTTTATCTACATACAGCCTCCGATTGTGCTTACATAAATCTGATGACACAGGTAACTTATTTTGGCAATTATCTTCAAACCAGTACCACGGGGGACGTTTACTATTTACTCCATACCATGTGTCCCATTTTTTCCAGTGCTGCATAACTATTACCACAACCCCTGTGGCATTACTGTGAGAAGTGCCCATATTTCATACCACCCACCATTCAGTACCCCATGATTAAGACTCATGTAGAGTCGAAACGTCGGGTGTATGTGAATGTAGGGGTACCTTTGTTATTTTTACACGGCACTTTATTCAGCATTGTGGAACACAATAAACAATCACTTTGCAAAAATTGAATCTAATAGTGTGTGCGGTGAATTTCATATCTTGTTATAAGACTATCTCCAAGCAGCTTGATGTTCCTGTGACTATAGTTGCACATATTATTCAGAAATTTAAGATCCATGGGACTGTAGCCAACCTCCCTGGACGTGGCCGCAAAAGGAAAATTGATGACAAATCAAAGAGACGGATAATACTAATGGTAACAAAAGAGCCCAGAAAAACTTCTAAACAGATTAAAGGTGAACTTCAAGCTGAAGGAACATCAGTGTCAGATCACACCATCAGTCGTTGTATGAGCCAAAGTGGACTTCTTGGGAGACGACCAAGGAGGACATGATTGTTAAAAAATATCATAAAAAAGCCAGACTGGAATTTGCCAAACTACATGTTGACAAGCCACAAAGCTTCTAGGAGAATGTCCTATGGACAGATGAGACAAAAATGGAACTTTTTGGCAAGGCACATCACATCAGCTCTATGTTCACAAATGGAAAAATAAAGCATATCAAGAAAAGAACACTGTCCCTACTGTGAAACATGGAGGAGGCTCTGTTATGTTCTGGGGCTGCTTTGCTGCATCTGGCACAGGGTGTCTAGAATCTGTGCAGGATACAATGAAATCTCAAGACTATCAAGGGATTCTAGAGAGAAATGTGCTGCTCATTGTCAGAAAGCTTGGTCTCAGTCGCAGGTCATAGGTCTTGCAACAGGATAATGACCCAAAACACACAGCTAAAAACACCCAAGAATGGCTAAGAGGAAAACATTGGACTATTCTGAAGTGGCCTTCTATGAGCCCTGACCTAAATCCTGTTAAGCATCTTTGGAAAGAGCTGAAACATGCCGTCTGGAAAAGGCAACCTTCAAACAAGAGACAACTGGAGCAGTTTGCTCTTGAGGAGTGGGCCAAAATACCTGTCGAGAGGTGCAGAAGTCTCATTGACAGTTACAGGAATCGTTCGATTGCAGTGATTCCCTCAAAAGGTTGTGCAACAAAATATTAAGTTAAGGGTATCAGCATTTCTGTCCAGGCCTATTTCATGAGTTTTATTGTTTTTAAAATTCTGTGGAAGCATGGTTGAAAAGCAATGTCTGACTTTCATTTGTTCATTTTCATAGATTTTTCATTTATTATTACCTTTGTCAGATTCAAGTTATTTCTGTCACTATGGTGGGTTTTTCTGTCATTAAATGAGGGGTACCAACAATTTTAAACACGTGTGTATCTATCTATCTAGCTATCTAGGAATCCATAAAACAAGAGCAGCACACTGTTATTTGTGAAAAAGGAGCTATTTTATTTAGCCCATAATTGCATATTTGGTATTTGCCCGTGGGAGCTTTTTGCACCCGGATTCTTTATCTGTTTTTTGTGCTGCTCTAATTTACTTTTTTGTATCTATCTATAATCTATCTATTATCTATCATCTATTATCTATTTATCTATTATCTATCTATCTATCATCTATCTTTATATTTCAAATCTATGTACAGTATGTATCTAGGTATCAGTCTGTCTATCTTACATCTATTTATGTATCTATATATCTACCTTAAAAAGTTGTCTGTTCCAAATCGATAAGTCTGCAATCACTCTATACCATAGTTGGGTATGTCAGGAGACATAAAACAGTGTATTACATTCCAGTGAAGTAGCATAGCTGGGTGTTATGTTTTGGTTGCTGAGGAAAGCAGGCAAAAACGGCAATACACCAGAGAGGTTGGAATCTACTGGATTGCAGTACCCTGACTAACAACCACAACTAAAGGCAGCATGGAGCGTTCCTACGTTGGTCCTAGACGCCTCGTCACAGCCTGAGAGGCTAACTACACCTAAAGATAGAAAGAGGAAAGCTATCTGCCCCAGAGCAGATCCCCAAAGAACATAGGAAGCCCCCAAACATGTAATGGCGGTTAGACAAGAGGAAATACAGACACAGACAGAAAATAGTATGAGCAAACGCTGAGGCCCAATCTGCCTAGACAGAAAAGGATAGGAAGGATACTTACTGCAATCCAAAAAAAACCCTAAAAAAAACCAACGCTACTAATTGCAAAAACATCTGAGATCACACGACCTCTACCACCTAAATTAGTTCTCTGGTGTAACAAAACTAAGCCACAGCCACAGAAAAAACTGGAAAAGGCAAATGAACAAACAACAGTGGCTCCAGAGGAACCGAGAGGAGCCCAAGCTCCCCGGGAGGGGAACCTGGCCAACCTCACAGAAATGCAGAGAAATATGCAATGGCAAGCACAAAAACAAAAAACAGAAAATATCTTATCTGAGAGCAGGAGAAGAGGCAAGACTCAGCAAACTTCCAAGTGAACCATGAAACAACGTTGAGACAAGAACAATTGATCACCGGCAACCATGATGGGGGGAAACCTCCCTTATATCCAGCCAGTCTGTGATTCCTGATTGCCAATCCTCATTGAATGGTTCAGCACCGTTTGTAACCACCAGAGGGAGCTTCTGCTCAGAATTCATTTCTAAAACATTCATAACAGCTGAGTAAGTCAGGAGACATAAAACAATGTATTACATTCCAGTGAAGTAGCATAGCTGAGTATGTCAGGAGACATAAAACAATGTATTACATTCCAGTGAAGTAGCAAAGCTGAGTAAGTCAGGAGACATAAAACAATGCATTACATCCCAGTGACGTGGCATAGCTATATATGTCAGGAGACATAAAGCAATGTATTACATTCCAGTGAAGTAGCATAGCTAGGTATGTCATGAGACATAAAACAATGTATTACGTCCCAGTGACTTAGCATAGCTGGGTATGTCAGGAGACATAAAACAGTGTATTATGTCCCAGTGACGTAGCATAGTTGGGTATGTCAGGAGACATAAAATAGTGTATTACATTCCAGTGAAGTAGCATAGCTGGGTATGTCAGGAGACATAAAACAATGTATTACATTCCAGTGAAGTAGCATAGCTGAGTAAGTCAGGAGACATAAAACAATGCATTACATCCCAGTGACGTGGCATAGCTGCATATGTCAGGAGACATAAAGCAATGTATTACATTCAGTGATGTAGCTTAGCTGGGTATGTCAGGAGACATAAAACAGTGTATTACATTCCAGTGAAGTAGCATAGCTAGGTATGTCATGAGACATAAAACAATGTATTACGTCCCAGTGACTTAGCATAGCTGGGTATGTCAGGAGACATAAAACAGTGTATTATGTCCCAGTGACATAGCATAGTTGGGTATGTCAGGAGACATAAAATAGTGTATTACATTCCAGTGAAGTAGCATAGCTAGGTATGTCAGGAAACATAAAACAATTTATTATGGTCCAGTGACATAGCATAGCTGGGTATGACAGGAGACATAAAACAGTCTATTACGCCTCAGTGACGTAGCATAGCTGGGTATGTCAGGAGACATAAAACAATTTATTATGTCCCAGTGATGTAGCATAGCTGGTATGTCAGGAGACATAAAGCAGTGTATTACATTCCAGTGAATTAGCATAGCTGGGTATGTCAGGAGACATAAAACAGTGTATTACATTCCAGTGAAGTAGTATAGCTGAGTATGTCAGGAGACATAAAACAATGTATTACATTCCAGTGAATTAGCATAGCTGGGTATGTCAGGAGACATAAAACAGTGTATTACATTCCAGTGAAGTAGCATAGCTGAGTATGTCAGGAGACATAAAACAATGTATTACATTCCAGTGAAGTAGCATAGCTGGGTATGTCAGGAAACATAAAACAATTCATCATGTTCCAGTGACATAGCATAGCTGAGTACGTCAGAAGACACAGTTATGACAAAATATTAATTCTTAGGCCAGCGTAGGACTGGAACACCTTGGGCCCACCAGAGAAAATCATTCTTGGGGCCCACTATGTAGCTACATAGAAATAAATACAAGACCACCAATTGTGCAGTAAAACACACTAATATCAAGGTATAATATAAGGTAGTACATGTCTTAATTATGTAGCAGGAGTTGGGGTAGCCTCCCTCATAGATTATAAAGCAGCCCCCTCATAGGGGATAATGCTGCCCCCCATAGGGGATAATGCTGCCCCCCTCATAGAGGATAATGCTGCCCCCACTCATAGGGTATAATGCTATATATATATATATATATATATATATATATATATATATAGATATAGATAGATAATAGATAGATACCATATATACTCGAGTATAAGCCGACCCCCTTAATTTTGCCACAAAAAACTGGGAAAAACTTATCGACTCGAGTATAAGCCTAGGATGGAAAATGAGATTATGCCCCATATGCTGCCCCATGTATTATGCCCCACAAGATGCTCCATAGATTGTGCCCCATATGCTGCCCATGTATTATGCCCCAATAGATGCTCCATAGATTGTGCCCCCATAGATGCTCCATAGATTATGCCCCCATAGATGCTCCATAGATTATGCCCCCATAGATGCTCCTTAGATTATGCCCCCATAGAAGCTCCTTAGATTATGCCCCCATAGAAGCTCCATAGATTGTGCCCCATAGATGCTCCTTAGATTATGCCCCATAGAAGCTCCGTAGATTGTGCCCCCATAGATGCTCCTTAGATTATGCCCCCATAGAAGCTCCATAGATTGTGCCCCCATAGATGATCCTTAGATTATGCCCCCATAGATTATGCCCCCATAGAAGCTCCATAGATTGTGCCCCCATAGATGCTCCATAGATTGTGCCCCCATAGAGTATGCCCCCCATAGATGCTCCATAGATTATGCCCCCATAAATGCTCCTTAGATTATGCCCCCATAGATTATGACCCCATGGATGCTCCATAGATTATGCCCCCATAGATGCTCCATAGATTGTGCCCCCATAAATGCTCCTTAGATTATGCCCCCATAGATTATGCCCCATAGATGCTCCATAGATTATGCCCCCATAGATGCTCCATAGATTATGCCCCCATAGATGCTCCATAGATTATGCCCCCATAGATGCTCCATAGATTATGCCCCCATAGATGCTCCTTAGATTATGCCCCCATAGAAGCTCCATAGATTATGCCCCCATAGATTATGCCCCCATAGATGCTCCATAGATTATGCCCCCATAGATTATGCCCCCATAGATGTTCCACAGATTATGCCCCCATAAATTATGCCCCCATAGATGCTTCACAGATTATGCCCCCATAGATTATGCCCCCATAGATGCTCCACAGATTATGCCCCCATAGATTATGCCCCCATAGATGCTCCACAGATTATGCCCCCATAGTTTATGCCCCCATAGATGTTCCATAGATTATGCCCCCATAGATGCCCCATGTATTATGCCCCCATAGATGCTGCATTTTATAGGCCCCTTTATGCTGCCGCAGCTGCTGCAACAACAAAAAAAAAAGACATACTCACCTTTCGTCGCTGGGGGCCAGGTGCCGGTGTCCTGAGCAGGCGGGGACACCGGCGGGCTATGGGGGACAGGTGCCGGTGTCACCGCTGGCTCAGGTCCCCGGCACCTGAGAGATCTACCTGTCACCCACTCCACCGCAGTGAATGCTCAGGCAGAGGGCGCGGCGCACACTAACCATGTCATCGCGCCCTCTGACCTGAACATCGCAGCAAGAGGACCCGAGGACACAGCGGCGCAGCGGTGAAACGGGACAGGTAAGTAATGATATTCACTGCTTTCCACGCCCATGTGGGCATGGGAAGCAGTGAATATTCATTTCTCTTTAGCAGCGGGACAGGGGCTCCTGCCTCCTGTCACCCGCTGCTGCTCCACTGGCATGGGGCCCCCATGGCAGCAGAGTGGTGTGCCGCTATTAGCGACACGCCACCGGCTGGGGGCCCCTGGAGCAGCGGGGGCCCTAGGCAACTGGCACCTGTATGCCAGCAGGTGCCAGGGGCCCCCAGATGTAAGGGCCCACCAGAGAATCCTCCAGTTCTCCGGTGGGCCGGTCCGACCCTGTCTTAGGTATAGAGACAGATCTGCAGTACCTGTACAGGTAAGGGTGCTTTCACACTTGCATTTGAGTGACCTGCACCTGTCTGCGCACTGCCACAGCTAAGCTCCGCCCCCGGCCACGCCTCCTCCCGGCGGCTCTGTCTATGGGTGCATGACACCGCATGCGACCTGCGTACCCTATCTTTATCATTGGGTACGCAGGCCGTGTGCAGGTATGCGTTTGGCGGTGCATGCGTCCTTTTGACGGTGCGCTGAGTGCACCTAAATGTTGCACGTTGCTTTTTGGTGCACTCGGCGCACCAGTCAAAAGGATACATGCGCATACCTGCACACGGCCTGCGTACCCAATGGTAAAGATAGGGTACGCAGGTCGCAAGCGGCGTCATGCGCCCATAGGCGGAGCCGCCGGGAGGAGGCGTGGCCAGGGGCGGAGCTAATCGGCGGCCGTGCGCAGACAGGCGCAGGTCGCTCAAACGCAAGTGTGAAGCTAGTCTAACAGAGCTGTGCTGTTTTGCTCTGCAACTAATTACATCCGGCCACACTGGGAACTGATCAACGGGGCTTTGAGGTGTCACATCCCACCAATCTGGTATTGATGACCAATCCTCAGCATTAGCCATCAATATAAATGTATTGGATCAGCCTTTTAATAATGGCTGTCACACACCTTTCCCAGGACCAGGGAGTGCCAGCACAGAAAGTATACCAATAATGGCATCACATGAAGAACCTCTGTAAATAATAGAAAATTTAGGCATATGTATCACAGCACAGTGGTGACATCGCAGTGATATCTGGTGTCACCTGTTTCCTCTATGTTACTTGCAGTCATTCTCCGAATATTTCAATCTCTTTTTTTCCACCGCAGAATGTGCGCCAATAATAACATTCTCCCATCCGAGAACAAATGATTGTGAATGAGAAAAGGCGAGCGGCTCTCACCGAGCTGTGATTAATAGTAAATCCTGCGCTGGAATGTAGATTGAATTTTATATTAGCATAAATCAGTATTTTCAAGAATAAGCGACTCCATACAGGAGGCTTCTGACATCCAATATCGTTCCCATAAATTATTCATTCAGTTGTTCATTTGCTCTCTGTTCAGGTCTTGTTAGAGCAGCTATTTCCACTTGAAAGATATCCTCTAAGGCGGCTGCGAACAATTGCCAACTATTAGCATTTTCTAGTGATTCAGCATTTTTTTTCTGTTCCTAACTAGATACCTGTCAAGTAAAATACTCCTTATATAACTGATCCGGTATTTAACCATCGAGTACCAACAGTTCAACCACTGACAGTAACTGAAGGGCTGTGTCCAATTTACTGTCTATTAATTAGCCCATAGGGGGCAGTATTATAGTAGTTATATTCTTGTACATAGGGGCAGTATTATAGTAGTTATATTCTTGTACATAGGGGCAGTATTATAGTAGTTATATTCTTGTACATAGGGGCAGTATTATAGTAGTTATATTCTTGTACATAGGGGCAGTATTATAGTAGTTATATTCTTGTACATAGGGGCAGTATTATAGTAGTTATTCTTGTACATAGGAGCAGTATTATAGTAGTTATATTCTTGTACATAGGGGCAGTATCATAGCAGTTATATTCTTGTACATAGGGGACGGTATTATAGTACATATATTCTTGTACATAGGAGCAGTATTATAGTAGTGATATTACTACACGTAGGGGCAGTATTGTAGTAGTTATATTCTTGTACATAGGGGCAGTATTACAGCAGTTATATACTTGTACATACAAGCAGTTTTATAGTAGCTATATTCTTGTACATAGAAGCAGTACTATAATAGTTATATTCCTGTACAATGGAGTAGTATTATAGCAGTTATATTCTTGTACATAGGGGGCAGTATTATATTAGTTATATTATTGTACAGAGGGGCAGTATTATAGTAGTTATATTCTTGTACATAGGGGCAATTTTTATTATAAAACCAAACATAAATACAATTATAATGAAACAAAAATCATCCAGGATTACAAAACACAAATCACTTAGGTTATATATACACAAGCATTAAATAATCAGATCATATTCATAAATAAATTAAAGTCCACACCTGGGAAGGAAGAGAAGAAAATTAAACAAACAAAAAAAAAAAAAAATCATCATATTTCCTAACTGAATTTTACGTTCCTCCATAACTTAATGTTTCTCGGACTCCTTCCAACTTCTAGTGATTTTATCCACCGGAGTTCTAACAAAACCTGATTGGCTGCAGCGGTGTGATCGAACGGCTCATTGTGCAGTGACACCCGGGTTCTCATGTGCCAGTGATAATATTTGATGACACTGATTATGATGTACATCGTCTCTCTGTCGATGTTACTAACAGTGGAGGGGACACCATAGATTATGTCAGGATACTTTAGGGTCCGTAGTCTGGGGATCTTTAGATTAGCTGACACTTCCTCCCAGATCTTCCTCCCTCCCCAGCAATCACATATAAAGTGCTCCATAGTCTCCTCCTGCTGACAACCAAGCAGACAATTCTGATCAGAGACACTCAGATGTTTCATGTTCCCTCTGACAAAGAGCCGACTATACAGTGAAAGCCAAGTAACATCAAACAGTTTAGGAGGAAGTCGTTTCCCGTTTAGGAACCTAAGGCTTTCCTGCAGGGTGGTGGTGACACAATCTCTCAGGGCCAGTGGAGAGAAGAAGAAAGTCCCACATACATGAGCATACAGGTCTCTTCTCGTACTGCTCTCAATGTAAGACTTCTCCAGTCCCCACCTCCTAACACACTTCAGACCATAGTCCAGATACTGGGGGAGGTGGTCACCTGTCCATCTCCTCCTCTTGAGACTGCCGCCTCGCACCCAAGATTCTGCAAAAGGCAATATCCAATCCCTGATACTATTTACCCACAGGGAGCTACTGTTTGAGTCAATGTTCCCAAAATTCACCTTTAGAAACAAGGAGTCAAAGAAAACCCTTGGATTCAACATATCCAGCCCACCCTCTCTCCGCCGTAGGTACGTTATTCCCCTCTTTATTAGGTTCAACCTATTCCCCCACAAGAGCTGGAAGAACAGGCTGAAGAGCCTCGCTGAGAAAGATTCTGGCAAATGGAAAATGACAGAGACATACAAGAAAACGGGGACCAGATAAGTCTTCAACATTTTGACCCTTTCTCTGTAGGTCAGCCTCCAGTTCTTCCATCGCTGAACCTTTGCATTTCCGGCTTCCAATTTCTCCTCCCAATTTAGCATGGCATTATCATCCCTCTCAAATTTAACCCCTAGGATCTTAATATGGGTGGAGGCTTTGGCAAACTGTGGCAGATCAAAGCTGGGATCAGTATCTAATGTCCACAGAGCTTGACTCTTTTCAAGGTTGACCAGAGACCCGGAGCCCTCTGAGTAGTTTCTGACGGACGCAGATAACATCTGCACCTCTCGAGGATTAGAGATCACCAACGTCACATCATCCGCATAGGCAACAACATTCAGAGGCAGGCAGTGGGTGACCGGCACCCCCTGAAAATCGCACTCCTGCAGTGACCTCAGAAACAGGTCTAGGGCAAAAACATACAGGAGCGGACTCAGTGGGTAACCCTGCCTCACCCCCGCCCCAACTCCAAAAATGTCACCCTGCCAACCATTAATCAGAGGAAAGCTCACCGCCTCCCTGTACAAAGTCTTCAGCCAATCCACAAATTGTCCTGGAATACCGTACTTTGACAAAGTGGCCCACAGATAGTCATGATCAACCCTGTCAAAGGCTTTAGCCTGGTCCAGACTAACAACATATCTCCCACACCGCAGAGCTTTACATCTCTCAAACATCTCCCGTATCGAGATGACTGCTCCAGAGATGTTCCGCCCTTTTACTGTGCCAAACTGAGAGCCTGCCAACAGTGCCGGGGACAAACAGACTAATCTAGAAAATAGGATCTTTGCTAGAATCTTCCTATCCACATTCAAGAGGGCAATCAGCCTCCAGTTCTTGATGTCGCTCGGCTCTTTACCTTTAGATAGCAGAATTAACGAGGACACTCATGGATGGAGGCATCAGGTGACTTTCTAGACAATTTCTATACACATCCACGAGGATTGGAGCCAGGAGGTCTCTGAATTTCTTATAGAATTCTGCTGTTATACCATCTGGACCTGGTGCCTTCTTCAGATATAATTTATCAATAGCCTCCTTAACTTTCTCCACCGTTAATTCTGCTGTCAAAGGAGAAAAGTCCAGATCATTAGTATCAGGCACTGCAGTTGCCTCCAAAAATTGAGCCATCTTATCTTTATCCAAAACTTTCCTCTGAAACAAGTCAGCATAGTAAGATCTCACCACCTCCAGGATACCCTCCCGTGAATCCTGCAATACACCCTGGGAGTCAATGAGACCTGTGACCATTTTTTTGGCCACCCTCTCCCTGCAATTCTCAAAGGGATCAGGGGCCCCTAAGGACCCATAATTCCGTTCAAGAACCAGAGAGGTATACCGGCTATACTGATACTGCCTTATCTCAGATTTCAGCCGGTCGATCTTCACTTTGTCATCCCCACCCGCCGAATACAGTGACTCCAATTCTTTGCGCAGCTTTAGATACTGGCTGTACTTATTCCTCCCTTTATTAACTGACAGTCTCTTTAAGAGGGATCTGATATCCTCCTTGACATCCTCCCACCAGTCGGTCATGTTGTCATAGAAGCCAACCCTGTCTAGATGAAGCTGGATAAGGGAGTGGACACGACTCTGAACATAGGCATCATCCAGAAGACTGGAATTGAGCTTCCACAACCCTCTACCAATGTCCGGACGGTTAGAGGTCCCCAGACAGAAGCACAAGGCGAGGTGATCAGAGTAAGGGACGACCTTCTCACGCAGGCTGCCGACAGCCTCAGTAGGACTCACAAAAGCAAAATATATCCTACTGCTCCTGTTGGAACATGAATACGTGAATTTTGGCTGTCGACCTCCCTGTGCGAAAATGTCAGTCAGTCCAGCCTGCGTTATTATGTTATGTAGGACCTTTCCGTCCCTGGTCACTGTCCTGCCTGAAGAGCTGTCACCTGATGTCAGTATGGCATTAAAGTCCCCCACCATCACCACTGGAAGAGAAGTGAAGAGGTAAGGCTTGACGTCATTAAACAGCTGGATCCTGTCAGTCACCGTCTGTGGCCCATAGATGTTAATAAGCCGGAGTCGCCTACCATGGATAGTGACTTCCAGTACCAGACATCTTCCCATGACCACCTCCGTCATCCTATGCACAGTCACATCATTGGTGTTAAACAGGACATCGACCCCGGCATAAGGCTCCACAGCCAGCGACCAGAAAGATGGACCGGACCGCCATTCCCTCTCAGCCTCTCTCATAAGCCCCAGAGATGTCAGTCGTGTCTCCTGCAGGAAGATGACATCTGTGTCCAGATATGTGAGATGTTCATACACCGCTTGTCTCGTCCTCCTCGCCTAATACTATTCACATTACTGGAGGTCAGTGTTAATGAGAACCCCGCCATCACAACACAATATAGAAGCAGCAGAGAAACAGCCATCATCATGAGTCAGAGATGTTCTGTCCACCACTGGTGTCCATGTCAGACTCTACCTGAGGGTCTACAGATAAGGGCTTCCGTTTTGGCGGGGGATGGTCCTCTATGTCCCTGTCACCCTCAACATCAATTTTCCTCAACTCTTTCTCATAATCGTCATTGTTGGACTCAGATAAAACTCCATACTTGTTGGACACGACCATCACACCTGCAGGATTTGGAGCCTTCTTACTCTCACTCTGACTGGTGTCATATTTTGCCTCAGGTTTACGGGAGGACATGTTCTTTTTCTTCTTTTGTTATGATTAATGCTCCAATCATCAGATACAGACAGTGATGCTGAAGGGAGGGCTACATGAGGCTGCTGGGCTTGAGGGACGACCTCCATGTTCCCCTCTGCACCCTCCTGCTCTGGTGTTACATGAGTGGACTCCTGGTGGGCATCTGTACTGGTCAGCATCTCTCCTGACATTGAATCCTTCTCCCCATGCGCCCCTATCACCACATCCTCATCCTCCTGAGCCTCTGCCCCTGCCATCACATCCTCATCAGGGAAGACTCTGCAGATGTTGTGCCAGGCGTCTGGACAGTCCCTGTGAGCGTGGCCCATCTGACCACAGAGATTGCACCTGACATCCCGGCAGTCTGCAGCAACATGGCCGATTGCCCCACACAGACTGCACTTCACCACAGTACAAGTGATAGCCAGATGACCTTTCCCACCACATTTGAAGCACTTTCTGGGCTGCCCGGGATAATAACATCTTCCCTTCTCCCTCCCAATGAAGAAGGAGTTGGGTAAGTGGGCAGTGATGTTATTATACTGCTGCAGTTTCACTAAAGCTTTCCACCCCATTGTCCAGATACCGTCCTCATCTCTGACCTTGGTGAGTCCAGAGACAAGGTCACAGTGTCTCCGGAGCCACACCTCGATGTCCTGTGGGGGAACGGCCTCATTCCAGAAGGTGATATTTACTGTGACTGTGTCCGGCCTGGAGATAGGAACCATCATAAACTTATTCCAGCCCTCAGCATCTCTGAACTTGGGGTAATTGGCCCAGAATCTGTCCAGGTCAGATGAGAGCTTGAAGCTGACCTCATAGCCCTGCCTGTCCTGAAGATTAGACACCGCCAGTATCTGATTAACCTCAAACCCCATCTGGCCGCATAGCAGCACTCTCACCACATACCTGTGTTGTGGCAGATCCTCCTTGGCACCTAAGTATTTAAACCGCACCACATTAATGCGCTTGAATTTCTGGCCGGTATACCTGGCGCTGGAAGTGAAGGATGAGGCGCCGCGGCTCCAGGCATTCCTGGGGGGCACCTGCCGGGTCACACTGGGCCGACTGACAGGGAGAGGGCCTGCAGCAGGGGGGCTGTCACACCTTGTGGACTAGATGGTAAAGGGGGATAGTCACACATATCATGCACATTATCATTAGCAGCATCATTATCATCAGACAGTGTCACGTCAATTACAGAATGTGAAACCCCTCCAACCCCCGACCCCATGGGCACAGCATCACCAGCCACAGTCTGTGCCCCAGCCTCATCAGCACAAACAGTCCCCCATATACTGTCCTGCTCCTGTGTGGGGCATTCTGGGACCTGTGGTGCCTCTGCTGGAGTCTGAAGTGTATGTTCTTGTTCACACTCAGCTGCCTCAGCCTCATCAGCACAAACAGTCTCACATATACTGTCCTGCTCCTGTGTGGGGCACTCTGGAACCTGTGGTGCCTCTGCTGGAGTCTGAAGTGTATGCTCCTGTTCACACTTCGCTGCTTGCTGCTGCAGTTGTTTTCCTTCTTGGAAGCAGAAGCGGGCAGCCTGTAACACTGGCCATGTCCGCTGCTGGGGGGTCCCGTCCTGAACATCAGGGGTCCTGGTCTCTACAGCACAGCCCTGCTTATAGGAGGCAAACCGCTCCCGGTTCCTGTAGGTCTCTGCCAGGGGCCTCATGCCCTCCATCACAGACTCAATGTCCTGCACAACACTAGCCAGCTGTACACCCAGTGTGTTTAGTCTCAGGTCATTAGGTCTTTAGGGTATAGATGAAGTCTACTTCCATTTGCAGCGCTTTTTTTGCTGCTGTAACTCACCCAGTTTTCTGACCAGTCCCTGTATCTCATCCGCTAGCTGCAGCTCGGGTGCACGCGCCGGCTCCACAGCTTTAGTCTTCACCACGGGTATAGGGCTTCTGAACACAGTCTTGTGCGGTTCCACCACAGATGGTTTTGTGGCTCCTTGGCTGGATGCAGGCTCCGCAGCAGGTTTATCGCTGCCACCTGACTGCGACCGTGTGCGTCCTGACCGCGCCATACTGCCATGCTGCTGTAAGTTCTCCTGGATGGTTTGTCTTTCCAAAGACGTCCGTCTCTGCCTATGAGCAGGAGAGGTGATCTGCACAGCTGGGGCTGATCTCACCTGTGCACCCGGCAGGAGCTGCTGCTGACTGGGGAGTTACCTGACTTCACATTGTGCTGTAACCCATCACTGACCGACACTTTTCCTTCTTGCTTCTTTGCTGGACTTGGAGCTGGTTTTCCTCCCAAAACTTTACTGACGGCTTTTTCCTCCTTCACAGAACTGCTGCAGCTTTGGCTCGCTGCATTCACTGGTCTGACAGTGGCTCTGGGATTAACATTCCCATTAGGAGAAGCCTGGGAGGATTGTCCCAGTGTAGGCCGGGAAGCCTGGGCCTTGCCTGGGGAGCTTCCACGTCCAGGGTGGCCCCTCCCTGGGCTTGCTCCAGACATGAGGAGATCCACAAAACACAACCTCACAGCTAGGAGGAAGTATTATAGTAGTTATATTCTTGTACATAGGAGCAGTATTATAGTTGTTATATTCTTGTACATAGGGGACAGTATAACTACTAAAATATTCTTGTACATAGGAGCAGTATTATAGTAGTTATATTCTTGTACATAGGGGCAGTTTTATAGTTGTTATATTCTTGCTGATAGAGGCAGTATTATAGTACATATATTCTTATATGTAGGGGCAGTATTATAGTAGTTATATTTTTGTACATAGGAGCAGTAATACAGTAGTTATACTGCTGTATATAGGAGCATTATTATAGTAGATATATTCCCTTTACAATGAAGCAGTATTATAGTAAGTATAATCTTTTACATAGGAGCAGTATGCGCCGTCACAACATATCCTCATAATGACAGGATGATCTCTAAATACTGCCATTTATGTAGGCGCTGTCATGATGATAACAATTCTCTAAATGCAGTTATAATTTATTATATTGTTTTTTACTGCTGCAAAGATCATGACGCATGCGCAGTGATGTATTCCTGGCTATTTTTAGAAGGACCTTCTGGTCACGTGATTGGATTCATTCATTCCATTGGTTGGTTCATATCACGTGACTAGACGCATGCGCTGTTACATTTCTTCATTAAAGGACCTGCCGTGAGTTGAACACATGACTAGTTTAGACGGTTCTCACTGGTCAGCAGTGACTGTGCAGCTAGATGCTAGCGTCATGATTCCTCCGTGCAATGGAATTTCATTATATCTTATTGACACAGGGGTTTCGGGTCATCCTTAATTGCCACGTCATTTCTGGCCATATTTAAACCGGGCGTCCCCCTGCCCTGTCACGCCTCCAGGAAGAAGCAGTGGAAACGTGCGTCGGGGCAGAGGGACGTCCAGGTGGTTTCCCAGCAGAGCTATTGGTAGGTTTAATATGACCACCATTAATTGAATTCTAGTATTTTTGGTTGCCCTTTAGGAGTCTTTGGCATGTGTTTTGGGGTATAGCCGTGCATATCAACAGTTAACTACATTGCATTATCGTTATCACCCTATTTTTGGTAGTATTGTGTATTGGTAGTTATTAACTATTGCATAATCATACCTTTTATGGTAGGTGACTCTAACATGCCAACTAAGAATTGACCATTGGGTATACTTTATACTATAAGATATATAGCCCTATCTGCTGTGGTAAAAACTTTCCACTATGGTTTCATGTCCCTCTTTTGTTGTGCTTTTGTACCTTATTTAATTTTATGTATTTTCATGTTGTATCATTATTGTTAATAAAGGAATTTTGTATTTTTTTATACCATTCTGTGGGGTCCTCTTACTTTGATCACCACTAGTGTGCTAATCATGAATAATGTGGTATAAAGTTTAAACTTGTGGGCATATATTGTGAAATCGCAGTATTATAGTAGTTATATATTTGTACATAGGAGCAGTAATACAGTAGTTATACTGCTGTATATAGGAGCATTATTATAGTAGATATATTCCCTTTACAATGAAGCAGTATTATAGTAAGTATAATCTTTTACATAGGAGCAGTATAATAGTAGTTATATTTTATGCATGGGGCCGTATTATAGTAGTTATATACTTGTACATAGGGGGCAGTATTATAGTAGTTATATTCTTGTACATGGGGCTGTATTATAGTAGTTATATTCTTATATGCAGGGGGCAGTATTTTAGTAGTTATATTCTTGTACAAATGGGGCAGTATTATTTATTACAGTTTTATACTTGTACATAAGAGCAGTATTATAGTATATTTTTGTACATAGGGGGCAGTATTATAGTAGTTATATTCTTGTACATAGGGGCAGTATTATAGTAGTTATATTCTTGTACATAGGAGCAGTATTATAGTAGTTCTATTCTTGTCCATAGGAGCAGTATTATAGTAGTTCTATTCTTGTACATATGTGGCAGTATTATAGTAGTTATATTCTTGTACATAGGAGCAGTATTATAGTAGCTATATTCTTGTACATAAGAAGCAGTATTATGGTAGTTATATTTTTGCACATAGAAATAATATAGTAGATATATTCTTGTACATAGGGGGCATTATTATAGTAGTTATATTGTTGTGCATAGAAGCATTAATATAGTAGTTATATTCTTGTACATAGCGAGATTATAGCTGTTATATTCTTGTACATAGGGGCAGAATTATAGTAGTTATATTCTTGTACATAGGAGACAGTATTATAGTAGTTATATTCTTGTACATAGGGGCAGTATTATAGTAGTTATATTCTTGTACATAGGGGGCAGTATTATAGTAGTTATATTTTGGTACATAGAGGCAGTATTACAGTAGTTATATTCTTGAACATAGGGGGAAGTATTACATTAGTTATATTCTTGTAAAGAGGGGGCAGTATTACAGCAATTATTTTGTTGAATATAGAGGGCAGTATTATAGTAGTGATAATTCTTGTACACAGGGGGGTAGTGTTATAATAGTTATATTCTTGTACACAGGGAGCAGTATTACAGTAGTTAAATTCTTGTACATAGGAGCAGTATTATAGTAGTTATATTCTTTTGCATAGATGCAGTATTATAGTAGTTATATTCTTGTACATAGGAGCAGTATTATAGTAGTTATATTGTTGCACATAGGGGCAGTATAGCCAGGGCCTGCGTCAGCACCCGGCATACCCGGGCAAGTGCCGGGGCCCTGAGCAGGCGGGGGGGCCCACTCGCCGTCGGGCACCCCAGCGCCCATTAGCGAATGAGAGCGCCGCCACTGGGCTCCCCCCGCTTGCTTAGGGCCCCGGAAGCAGCCGACGCATTACTTACCTCTCCCCGTGCCTCTGCTGCCAGAGCTCTGGGCTCCAGGGGACGCCTGCAGGGCATCATCATTCAGCGGCCAGCTGTGGCAGAGAGAGCGCGGACACCGGACAGGTGAGATGTGAGGTGTCTGTGTGTGTGTGTGTGTGTGTGTGTGTGTGTGCGGTGCTTTGTGTGTATGTGAGAGAGTGCTGTGGTGCTGTATGTGTGATGGTGGTGGGGAGGCAGTGATGATGATGATGGGGAGGCGATGATGATGGGGAGGCGATGATGATGGGGAGGCAATTATGATGATGATGGGGAGGCGATGATGATGGGGAGGCGATGATGATGGGGAGGTGATGATGATGGGACGGCAATGATGATGATGGGGAGGCGATGATGATGGGGAGAAGATGATGATGGGGAGACATTGATGATGGGGAGGCAATGATGATGGGGAGGTGATGATGATGGGGAGGCGATGATGATGGGCAGGCAATGATGATGATGATGGGGAGGCAATGATGATGATGATGGGGAGGCAATGATGATGATAATGGGGAAGCAATGATGATGATGATGGGGAGTCTTTCGACAGCGCCCTTTCCTGAGCCGTAACAGCGCAGAATGCAGCACAGTGCAGAGGAGAGCTCCATATTTTGTATGGAGCATTCTATGGGGACCAGTATTCTGTATGGAGCATTATTTGGGGTCAAATATTCTGTATGGAGCATTATATGGGGTCCAGTATTCTGTATGGAGCATTATATGGGGACCAGTATCCTGTATGGAGCATTATTTGGGGTCCAATATTCTTTATGGAGCATTATATTTGGCCCATAATACTGTATGGAGGACTATGTGGTGCCCATAATATTGTATGGAGGACTGTACTGTCCAGTCTGTACTGTGCGCTGTGAGGATTTGGCGGTTTCTGAGCTATTGTAGAATTTACAATAGATATCACTCATGTAATGGAAGAAGTGAAGTATTTGGCACTGTACTATACCCATATTTCTCTGCCGTATCTGTGCATCATGAATCGTGGTCTGTGTTAAAGGGGCCCACTGAGAGTCTTTCGCCCGGGGCCCATAAAAACCTGGAGCCGGCCCTGAGTATAGCAGTAGTTATATTCTTGTCCATAGGAGAGGATAGACATGTGTTTGTGAGCTCCCAGCAGGGCGGAGGAATGGCTTCTGACCAAGGTGGAGGGTAGGGAAGCTGGGCTGATGATCCAGGGAAAGCCCCCAGCCTCGAGTGTGGCCTGCAGCATGGACCTGGTGGTAATGGAAAGCTGGAAATGGTGGCTGGTGAGTCTTCTAAACCTGCTTGTTATGTTGCTGGCTTGAGTGCTAAAGTTACAAGGCAACGTATTTTTAAGCTGGAAATGCAAATCAGCAAATTAAAAGATGAAATTAAGAGACTGATCCAAAGATAAAACTGATGAAAAGTGAGAGCCTGGATGATTGCAGACAAGAGCTGGTCAATCGGAAAGAAAACTTAGGCAAAGATGTAAACTCTGTGCCCAGAAAGGAAACTTGGGCTATGGAGAAAAAGAGAGGATCCAGAGCTCAGAAGGCGAATAGAAAACAAGTAATGGGAAATAAAGACATTAAATATAAAACTGTGCACAGTGTGGAGTAAGGAAGTCCGCTAAGAAATGCAGCACTGATATCAGCCGCACAATATGAGGGTCTGAGGCAGCAGAAAATGCTCCAGAAGAAAGTGTATCAGCAAACGAGGGGTTAACTGCAGTGCCCTCTGTATGCAGCAATGTAGTGAGCACAGCTCCCGTGAGTGATAAAGTAAGTGCCCCCTATACTGACACTGTATGCGAGACCCCACTCACTGGTGCTGTGTTGTGAATGGGTTTGAGATGAGTTCTGAGCAGAGGCTCCCTCTGGTGGTTACAAGCGGTACTAGTGAGGATTGGGAATCAGGTGTTACTGATTGGTCTTATTTAAGGGAATCATTTTCCCATCAGGGTTGCCGGTGATCAATTGTTCTGGTCTGAATCCTTCTTTCAAAATATTTTTTCCCTTCTGTGAGTACCATACAATTTTTAGGGCCGGTGATACTGTTATGTTACGGTAGCTGAGGAGTGCAGGTAAAAAAGGAAATACACCAGAGCAGTTGGAATCTATGAGATTGCAGTACCCTGACTAACCACCGCAACTAGAGGCAGCCGTGGAGCGTTCCTACGATGGTCCTAGACGCCTCGTCACAGCCTGAGAAACTAACCACACCCAAAGACAGAAATAGGAAAGCTATCTGCCCCGGAGCAGAACCCCAAAGATAATAGAAAGCCCCCAAACACGCAATGGCGGCTAGACAAGAGGAAACACTGACACAGAAAGAAAATAGTATGAGCAAACGCTGGGGCCCAAACTAACCAAACAGAAAAGGATAGGAAGGGCACCTACTGCAATCCCAGAAAATCCCGAAAAGCGCCAACTCTACCAATTTCAAAATCACCTGAGATCACACGACCTCTACCACCCAAACTAGCTCTCTGGTGTAACAAAAACAGCAGCCACTGAAAAAACTGCAAAAAGCAAAAGTACAAAACACAGTGGCTGGACCAAACTGAGAGGGCAAAAGCCCCCGGAGGGGACCCAGAAGGCCCCCACAGAAGTGCAGGACAAAATGCA
Organism: Oophaga sylvatica; assembly: GCA_033576555.1. Lineage (NCBI taxonomy): Eukaryota > Metazoa > Chordata > Amphibia > Anura > Dendrobatidae > Oophaga > Oophaga sylvatica. The sequence continues at coordinate 53,276 of JARQOD010001115.1, read as the reverse complement.
AAAATATAGCAAAAACACAAAATAAGAAATTGTCTTATCTGATAGCAGGAGATGCAGACACGACACAGCAGGCCACAAGGGAAACTGGAAAGAAGGATTCAGACCAGAACAATTGATCACCGGCAACCCTGATGGGAAAATGATTCCCTTAAATAAGACCAATCAGTAACACCTGATTCCCAATCCTCACTAGTACCGCTTGTAACCACCAGAGGGAGCCTCTGCTCAGAACTCATCTCAAACCCATTCACAACAGTGCTGTATGTGAGACCCCGCTCACTGGTGCTGTGTGTGAGACCCCGCTCACTGGTGCTATATGTGAGACCCCGCTCACTGGTGCTGTGTGTGAGACCCCGCTCACTGTTGCTATATGTGAGACCCCGCTCACTGGTGCTGTGTGTGAGACCCCGCTCGCTAGAGCTGTATGTGAGACCCTGCTCACTGGTGCTGTATGTGAGACCCTGCTCAGTGCTGCATGTGAGACCCCGCTCACTGGTGCTGTATGTGAGAGCCTGCTCACTGGTGCTGTGTGTGAGACACCACTCACTGGTGCTGTGTGTGGGACCCCGCTCACTGGTGCTGTGTGTGAGACCCCGCTCACTAGAGCTGTATGTGAGACCCCGCTCACTGGTGCTGTATGTGAGACCCCGCTCAGTGCTGCATGTGAGACCCCACTCACTGGTGCTGTATGTGAGATCCCGCTCACTAGAGCTGTATGTAAGACCCTGCTCACTGGTGCTGTGTGTGAGACCCTGCTCACTTGTGCTGTGCATGAGACCCCGCTCACTGGTGCTGTGCGTGAGACCCCACTCACTGGTGCTGTGCGTGAGATCCCGATCACTGGTGCTGTGTGTGAGACCCCGCTCACTGATACTGCATGTGAGACCCCACTCACTGGTGCTGTGCTTGAGACCTCGCTCACTGGTGCTGTGTGTGAGATCCCGATCACTGGTGCTGTGTGTGAGACCCTGCTCACTGGTGCTGTATGTGAGACCCCGCTCAGTGCTGCGTGTGAGACCCCGCTCACTGGTGCTGTATGTGAGATACCACTCACTGGAGCTGTATGTAAGACCCTGCTCAATGGTGCTGTGCATAAGACCCCGCTCACTGGTGCTGTGTGTGAGACCCCGCTCAGTGCTGTATGTGAGACCCCGCTCACTGGTGCTGTATGTGAGACCTTGCTCAGTGCTGCGTGTGAGACCCCGCTCACTGGTGCTAGCGATTGCCTGTCTGTAACAGATAATGCAAACATTATAATGGACACTGAACCCTCCATGTCAGTGAATGGAGACAATGTTGTACATCAGTCAGTGGAAATGGAGTCAATGTCATGCATGTCAGTGAATGGAAACCACACTGCAGTAATAATGGACTTTGAAGCCTCCATGTCAGTGAATGGAGACCACATTGTGAAATAATCAGTAGTGGATCTGGGCATTTTTGCAGCACAAACAGGTGTGCATATTCATGGGGCCGGGGAGAGCTCGAGCATTGATCCTCCAGCAGTGGTGGAGATTTCCAGCACTGATCCACCTGTGGCGGGGGAAAACTCCAGCACTGATCCACCTGTGGCTGGCGAAAGCTCCAGCACTGATGCACCTGTGGCTGGGGAAAACTCCAGCATTGACCCATCTGCTGACCAACATCAGTTCAGGAGACTGTTCTCCAGTGTCACGAGACTAGTGAACCCTCCACCTCAGAGGAGGAACGCAGTCAGGATAAAGTACACAGGACCAGAGGAGAACATCCCATCCAGAATCTATATTGGAAAAGTTCTTCTGAAAGAGTTTATGAAGTTTAAGGCGTCTGAGGTCTACGCTCTGATCCATGTCCCATCCAGCAGAATCTATGACATCAGCTTTAAGCTCCAGTGTGATCTGGATATGTTCTGGAACATCTATAATGACACTAGAGAAGATGAGATCTGGGATCATCTCCAGTGTATTTAGCTGTCTAATCCGCAGGAAATAACGGCCACTGTCCTGTTCCAGTCTGAGGCGGTGGCGCTGGCGGATCTGCAGCACTGGCTGAGCCGGCAGTGCATGGTGAGAAGTCATCCTGAGAAGATCTATGATGAGGAGCAAATATGGAACAGAGGATATTCTGTCAAAATACAACTTCTACAAGAGAATGGTGTAACCAGACATCTGCCGCACTCCTTCTACCTGGGCTCAGAGAGGGGGATATGCTACTGTGAAGGACTAAATTAAGAAAGATCAAAACTGAATGCTCCATTTTGTGCTTGTAACTCCATCTTGTGGTTTATGAGATAAATTCTGTTAGTTAACAAGGCTATAGTTCCTGGCGTTATAAAGAAGTAGAGTAAAGGTTATGGGCTGTAATAAAACCAGACCGCTCCAGTTTGGACAAGATATAAGATACTATTGTTCCCTTCTATGGTCACGTGGATATAACCATATATGTAGTTTCCAGTCTTCCTGTATTTTCATTGGTTAAATGTTGTAGGAGTGGTTTTATACTATTGGTTGAAGTACAAGCTCACTAAATAATATAAAAGATGATGATGTAATACATGGGATAGAAATCTGCTTTGATTCTCCCAGACAGAAACACATCTCCGTCTGGTTATTTATGTTGCTAGCAACGTTCTGTGAATTAATTTGGAAATCACTAGGTCAACCATGAAGGGTCACTTAGATCCTACCTCAACAGATGGCGCCAAACGTGGGGCCCCCATATAGGGACGCCTCTGCCCCCGGAGGACAACAAGACAAAGGACCCTCGGACTGGACACAGACACTGGAAAATTGGGACTGATCACCCCCCACAACCACGGTAAGTTGGCAGTTATACTGTTCAGACTGACCGTTTGATGTGGTTTTCATGTGTTTGTTGCTGGAAAGAGGATCTGAGGTTTGTCCCCGATGGTGGGATGATTCTCGGGTGGAATCATGTAGAGGTGTAGTTCCGTTGGGGGCCCAGTGTTCGAACCGTACCTCATAAGGGACGGACACCCTGGATTGACCAGTGATTGTAACTCTCTTTTTAGTCAAAATATCCTGAAATCCTGATCACTGTTAGAATCAGGCACGATGAAGTGATCGAAGATGGGAAGGATGCGTAACTCTGTTATATTTATATATATATATATATAACCAGAGGTGTCCGGAGGGATAGTCTAAGACTCCCTCCTCCTTTCACTAAGTATCGTGTTGTGGGGCCATCCCTGTGGGGGATAAATAGGCCCGGTGTGACAGACTATACGGCCGCTCTAGGATTGGGCACAATTTAAGTAAGGATATTTTATTAAAGGAGAATGTTTCCATGGAAGAAAAGAAGAATCTGAATTTGTGTAATGGATTGGATATAGTCTGTCTTACGGTTCAGAGACAAGAAAAAAAAAAAATCTGTGAGAAATGCAAGGACATTCCTGAGGGCGGGAGGATAAAGCCTACGCTATGAGACGAAGGTGTTAGAAAGAATAAAGGCAGGTTGATATGGAGATAAACAATCAGAATTCACTTTCTGTTTTCTGTGTTATGGTTATAATAAAAAAAAAGGAAAGCTGTCTATTACTATAACAGAGTTTGGATGTTTTGTGGAAGGAACTGAGAAAGTGAGAAAGAGTAATATGCTAGAAAAAAAAATAATTAAAAATGATGATTTGGAATAAGGGGTTTCTCTGCTAGATAATAAGATCTTTTCCCAGGAAATTAAGCCGGGTGTATTTGTGATGTACGCGGGGTTACTAATCCTCAGTGGAGAGAGACCTGTTAGAGTTGTGGAGCTAGGAGACCCGGAGTTGTAGTCCCAACTTTTCCCTTGGTAAATGCTGACGGCACTTATTATTAACCACCGCCAGCACCAGTCCCTGCTATCCACCCCCTCCTACTTTATTCACCCGGTCAGTCTTATGGTAGTATTTAAAGATCTGGGATTTTTATTATATAATAAAGCCCACTCACGTCTTTTTGTAGCAGCTTTGATGTCCGGCCTTTAACCCGAATTGAAGGAGGCGATAATGTCAGTTAGACCTGATGTCGAGAATTCCACTCCGGACAATATATTAAAAAGTAATAAAACAGTTTTTCAGAAGGATTCAGCCCGTTCTATGTCAGCAGAAAAAAAAAATCAAAAAAAGTAAGCCAGCCTCTGTAGCAGTTTCAGCTCCTGCTCCAGTTTCAGCCCCCACCATCTCTGCAAGCATGCAGCTGGTTCCTTATCAGTGTTCTTCACAACAAGTTCCAGCCCCCCCTTCAACTTAACCCCTGTGTACTGGTTGGTACAAGATTTACGGGCAGTTAATGCAGTTACTGATCTGGAAACTCCAGTGGTGTCTAATATATATATACTCTTTGTTCCAGATATCTCAGGATGCTGCTTGGTTCACAGTTATCGATTTTGCCAATGTCTTATTTTTAGTATTCTATTATACCAAGATTGTCAATTTCTGGTTTTATTTATCAGGGAGGACAATTGATGTGGACAGTTCTGTCACAAGGGCCCAAAACAGTCCCAATCAGTTTGCAAAAAATTATGGGCGAGTGTCTTTTACCCTGGCAATTGACCACCCCCATGTCATGCTGCTTCAGTATGTGGATGATTTTTGTTGTGTGTATGGACGGAGCAGGAAGCCACGTTGCTATTGTTAGTTTTCTGAAGCATCTGGCAGATCTGAACTGTTGGGTTTTGGCCTCGAAACTTCAGTTCTGTCTTGGTCAAGTGATATTTATGGGTCACTGTCTCCTTCAGGGTGTCATATACCTCACAGAAGAAAGAAAAATAGCTGTCAGCTCCCTTTCTTTCCCAAAAGATGAAACTGAACTCCAGTGTTTTCTTGGACATGAAACACATATTTTTGCCCCGCGTGACATTGCAGCAATACTAACATTCCAACAGCCAAGACATTTGACTGTAAAACGACATTTACGGCTGCAGTGTTCATTTTTTTTTTTTTTGACTATATCAAGTTGCATCGCTGTACTACAATCAACCCCGCTACTTTACTGCCGGTCCCCAAGAGAGATGGCAGTGATGAGGATTATCTCCAACATGATTGTTCCCAACTTCTGACTGAAGAAACAGCTTTTCCACCAAATGTCAATGAGAATCCACTACCAAATCCCGATCTGGTGTTGTACACGGATGGTTCAAGATATGCTGATGAGTTTGGAAGATTCCACACGGGATATGCTGTTACCTCAGAGGACACTGTAGTGCACGCAGCTGCGCTCCCGCCATCACAGTCAGCACAAGAAGCAGAATTTCAGGCTCTGTCAGTAGTATAGGGGCACCCCCTTTCGTCAAACTCAAATCTGACAGGTCGACACGCCCCCTATCATTTAATCCGTCTCCCTGTCAGCTTGATCCAGGTCGTCACGCCCTCTGGCTGAACTTTGCTCAGGCTGGGAAATCTGTGGCTGAACTTTGCTCAGGCTGTGAAATCTGGTCCACCCAGTAAATGTCTGTATTAGAATCCATCAGTAAATGTAAAGCTATTTTCTAGCAGAGGAGAGAAACTTTTAAGGACCCAGCAATTGTATAAGGAGTTCTAGTTAAATACAGACTTCTGTATATAACTAGTATATAAGGATTTTTAGTGAAATAAAGAGTGAATCTTGATTTTATACTGTTGTTAGAAGTCTAAATATTTTTCTATCTACTGGCTAACATGGTACAAAGATATACATCTTTACAGCACCATAGAGGTAATTTATCTATGTGTGTGTTTCACACAGGACAAGTTCTGTGATCCGTCTTTTGTGTGGGAAAAGTCAACAATTTTTATTAAGGTCTAAAATACATTATCATGGATAAAAATCCAAAAGAGTGGGATATACAGCATGCAGAAAAATAACCAAATGCAGACAGGTATGAACTACATTCAAATCAATATATAATAGTGCACATCTCCATATCTTATATGTTATAACGATAATAGCAGTCTATGTAACTCACAATATCCCCCAATAGGCAGACATATATGCACTATATATAGGATTATAAGTATCTCAATGAAGCATGTATATCAATAAAGTAACTTCCCCATCAAGATGCTAATATAATGATGTTAGCATGCAAGTGCAGGGCTCACAATACATACTGTGCGTGCATATGAAGTCAATTAGCACATCCATATGAGGGGCTATATTAAAAAGCAGTTGTGTATAGTTGGCCAATCAAATATTAGTTATGCGTTAGCTATCAGTGTCAACCATAGCAGCTCTCAGAGTTTTTACTGTATTAAAGGGTAGTTTTAACTCCATCCGTAGATGTAAAGCTATTTTCTAGCAGAGAGTGCCCTATTTGTGCACTGACATGAACTGTAAAGGGTTTGTATTAGAAGCACCCAGTAAATGTCTGTATTAGAATCCATCAGTAAATGTATGTAAAGCTCATTTCTAGCAGGCTTGTATAAATGTCCCCCAGTAAATGTGTAAAAGTTTGGAACTGATATGGCTGAATGTAAAGGTGATTTCTAACACTCTCTGTTAGAGATGTCTGGAACAACATTCAAATCAATATATAATAGTGCACATCTCCATATCTTATATGTTATAACGATAATAGCAGTCTATGTAACTCACAATACCCCCCCCCCCCACCCCCAATAGGCAGACATATATGCACTATATATAGGATTATAAGTATCTCAATGAAGCATGTATATCAATAAAGTAACTTCTCCATCACAGATGCTAATATAATGATGTTAGCATGCGAGTGCAGAGCTCACAATACATACTGTGCGTGCATATGAAGTCAATTAGCACATCCATATGAGGAACTATATTAAAAAAGCATCGCCATAGATGTGAGATCATACCTGAATGCTGCTTGGCACCCCTTGTGTATAGCCCTCATTTCTAACAGTGTTTTTTCACAGATAGATCACTTCAAGAAAACTGTCCTTCATCCCTATAGTGTAGTTTAATGTATCAAGGTGTGTGTACAAGGTTTGGAATTGTCAGAATGAGTGAAGGTCGATGCTACGGTAATTCAGGCAAACAGTAAATAGTATTGCATTGTGTATAGTCAGTGGGATCTTTTAAAACCAACACATTTATGTGTATTCTGATAGCAGTGCCCATAGAATGAGTGAAGGTCGATGCTATTGTGACATGTTAGAAAACCACATATACTAAATAGCCCATTCAGGCAAACAGTAAATAGTATTGCATTGTGTATAGTCAGTGGGATCTTTTAAAACCAACACATTTATGTGTATTCTGATAGCACTGCACATAAAACCGAAGGTCTCTAGCAAATATAATATGCACTAATGTGATTTTAAAACAATGGGTTTCTGAAGGGTCTTCCCACACTACCACTCTGTGGGAAGCTGTGTGGAAATGACAGGCATAAGAGATCATTCATATTAAAAACGTTTATTGCCAGAAATAATCATGATTTTACTGTAATAAATAAATACAGCTCAAAGACATTTCAAGCATTGAACTAATTGTGAAACCAAAACGATATTGAACTAATTGTGACACCAAAACGTTTACTGACAGGGAGTACATAGTGGGGAGAGACCTTTTGCAGTGGTGACCTGACTGTGAGACACCCATATTTTTCAACATTTTTGCTCCTTCACAGATTTATTTTGCATTATATATTTTTTTTTTTATTTTGCTTAAGGATCGTGTACAGAGGTGTTTTTATGTTTTAATACTGATAGACATATTGTGAACTGACATATAGGGTCCATGTGAGACACCATATTTTTCAATATTTTTGCTCCTTTACAGATTTATTTTGCATTATAATTTTTTTTTATTTTGCTTAAGGATCATGTACAGAGGAGTTTTTATGGTTTAATACTGATAGACATACTGTGAACTGACATATAGGGTCCATGTGAGACACCATATTTTTCAACATTTTTGCTCCTTCAAAGATTTATTTTGCATTATATTTTTTTATTTTGCTTAAGGATCATGTACAGAGGAGTTTTTATGGTTTAATACTGCTAGACATATTGTGAACTGACATAGGGTCCATGTGAGACAACCATATTTTTCAACATTTTTGCTCCTTCACAGATTTATTTTGCATTATATTTTTTATTTTCAACATTTTTGCTCCTTCACAGATTTATTTTACATTATTTTTTTATTTGCTTAAGGATCATGTACAGAGGAGTTTTTATATTTTAATACTGATAGACATATTGTGAACTGACATATAGGGTCCATGTGAGACACCATATTTTTCAACATTTTTGCTCCTTCAAAGATTTATTTTGCATTATATTTTTTTTATTTTGCTTAAGGATCATGTACAGAGGAGTTTTTTATGGTTTAATACTGCTAGACATATTGTGAACTGACATAGGGTCCATGTGAGACACCATAATTTTTCAACATTTTTGCTCCTTCAAAGATTTATTTTGCATTATATTTTTTTATTTTGCTTAAGGATCATGTACAGAGGAGTTTTTTGTACAGAGGAGTTTTTATATTTTAATACTGATAGACATATTGTGAACTGACATATAGGGTCCATGTGAGACACCATATTTTTCAACATTTTTGCTCCTTCAAAGATTTATTTTGCATTATATTTTTTATTTTGCTTAAGGATCATGTACAGAGGAGTTTTTATGGTTTAATACTGCTAGACATATTGTGAACTGACATAGGGTCCATGTGAGACACCATATTTTTCAACATTTTTGCTCCTTCACAGATTTATTTTGCATTATATTTTTTTTATTTTGCTTAAGGATCGTGTACAGAGGAGTTTTTATGGTTTAATACTGCTAGACATATTGTGAACTGCCATATAGGGTCCATGTGAGACACCATATTTTTCAAATATTAGTTATGCGTACGCTACCACTATCATCCATAGCAGCTCTCATGATGCTAGCTATTCTGATCAGCTTATCATATCAACCATGAAGCCTCTTTTAACCCCTTCACAATAATGTACAAGAGGATTTTTATGTTTTAATACTGATAGACATATTGTGAACTGACATATAGGGTCCATGTGAGACACCATATTTTTCAACATTTTTGCTCCTTTACAGATTTATTTTGCATTATATTTTTTATTTTTCAACATTTTTGCTCCTTCACAGATTTATTTTACATTATATTTTTTATTTTGCTTAAGGATCATGTACAGAGGAGTTTTTATATTTTAATACGATAGACATATTGTGAACTGACATATAGGGACCATGTGAGACATGCCTGGACAAGTCCGGGCATGTCCGGGCATGCCTGGACAAGTCCTGGTCACGGGACAGCCGTGGAAAAAACAATAGTGAAATTCAAAAACTATGTGCTGGCCGTTAACACACGCATAGTCATCTAGAAAATATGAGCGAGTTGCTTCACAAACCCTCTCAAGGCATGTTGAATGTTAACGTTCCCGCTATGAGCTACACACATGACCAACTGTATAGCCTGGGATGCGCAGCGTTCTTGTTGCACATGACTATTTTTAAAGACGCTAAAGCCCCTCAGATATAAAAGACAGACCTGTTGGGACGTGTCCCGGCCTATTTTGGCACATGCCCACTCCTATGCATCGATATTGAGCATCGTTCAACAAAAATCAGGTACATAGTTTTAACCATAGCTGTGTTTCTGACTCTCATGCCATGCCAGAAAGGCCTATTTTGGCACTGGCCCGCACCTATGCAACGATTTTGATCAGCATTCAACAAAAAATTGCGTGCAAACTTTTTAGCATACCTGTACAAACTTTTTTAACATACCGGTGTTTCGGACCTGTACAAACTTTTTAACACCTGTGTTTCGGACTCTCATGTCGTACCAGAAGCACCCAGTGCCATGTACTCTAGCTCATAATATGTGAATGCTGACATTCCAGGGTCATTATAGTTGTGTAAATGCGCTGGGGGCTCGTGTACCGGCCCCTAGGGTGTAATGCGTGATCATTATAATTATTTTTCAATTCATAACCACACGTTCTCAGGCAGACAGGTTTATTCACAGAAGTTGACTGTACAGTTGCATAATTTTTGTTTAAATCATACATTTGCATAATTTTGTTTAAAATCGCACAGTTCTGCGATAATGTCGGGTGTTGGACACGCACTTATCAGTCTTTCATACGTGTCGCAGAAAGATTTTAGCCTGTTCTGCGAGAGTTTATTATGCACGTACTGTGCAGACATGTCAAGAAACATTTTGGTGTGTTCACCAGTCCATACGGGTGTTGATGTGTAAGGCGATCGACCAGCATCCTTCTGCTTCTTACTTACACGACGCGCGATACCGCGCGTTTCTTTGACGCTAATGCATCGGCTGAATTGGCAGCTGCTGCTTCCACGTTGCTATTTGCAGATTCTGTAGCTTGACACAGACGTATATTCTTAAGCCGACTACTCTCAGCATTCCCGGGGTGCTCGGTTGGCGCGTCGTTTTCTTCACGATCTGCGACACACCCGTGTGAAAGAGGCTCAGTTCTCACCTCCGTTCTGTTCTCAAATCCATAATTGCGCTGCTGCAAAACTCGCGAATGACGATCCTCCGTAACTAAAGAAAAGATACGTGGTGTAGTTAACCGCTAAGTGGGGAGATATAGGAAGAGCTACATGAGCCACATGGCTCTGATTCAACGCGATATTTGTAAAGCTACTAGCACCGATTATCTGTGAAACCGATGCATGATTGTTTGTATAAGTACAGTATAGAGCGGCCTAGACATATATACTTACAAGTATGCCCCGGGTGCTGAACACAGAGAATGCTGAATTAACAGACATCTCGCTGCTGGGGCGCCGCCGTATGGGGCTGTTTTCTCCCTCAAACCTGCAACCTCACGGGCGATACCTAGCAGCTGTAAAAAAAAATATAGAAATACATGAATGCGCACAACCACTCACAAAAGCTAACTTGACACAGGTAAATAAAACTAGTTACCGCAAAAATTTTTATCTGCGTGTATAACTACACTATAGAACTGCGTAGACATATATGCTTACAAGTATGAGACGTGTAGTGTAGTTCAGAGATTGGTGAATTAAACGGTGTGGAGGTGCTCGGACGTTTTCGATGGTGTGTTTTCTTTTTCAAGCTGCAGCCTCCGCTCGTTAGTTTAACATCTGTAAATAAAATATAACTATTACTAGCCACAGAGATGATATCTAAGCGTGCCACACGCACAAAGCTAAATTCGCAAAGCTATCGTAACGCGCGTAAATAAAATAACCCACTAGTTATCGGTGGGGTCACAGGGTACAGAGGATACAAACACACATATCACCCGGGTTTCAAGGACCCGCTACCTTTTCTATTCCAGAGCCGTGTGCTTAGCGAATCACCCCATCTTTTAGGAGCGTTGGGAGGATTATAGTCCGGTTCTACGAACTCGACATCTGAATCCTGGGGGTCCTCCACGATCTCAACATCGGGATCGCGATGCTCGAGCGGCTCAGTCGCCACAGGTTACCAACCGTCCAGTCCGCTACAGCTGTATCTGTATGAGAAAATGTTTATATTATTAAAACATGTCTAGCTAACGACCCAGTCAGCTAAAAATAAAATTAACTGTATGGATTTTAACGGCAGTCTATATTAATTATTAATATTAATAGTAGACGTTATAAAATTTACAGCTTCCACGTTTACCCGTCTAGATACATAGGTTTAAAACATATGATATAGCTATAGGTTTCTTGCCTGTGACAGACTGGTGAGAGCTTGAAGCTCGTAGCCCGCTAGCAGAGTTGCCATCCTCTAACAGGTTCTGCGTAATGAACCGGTTTCTCGTAGGAGTAGTCTGAATGGACTCCCTCTTCTTAAATAAGAATGAAATATATCGTTTATATAACAAAGCGCAGACTCAGACAGCCCGACACAATACGACTACACTATATACGGTGTAAAAAATTTTCCCGATTGTTTCTGGTGAAAGCAAAGCAGAATATTGAACGCGAGAATTCTGGACTCCATCTTGAATAAAAGGGTCCGCTATTAAATTAAAGCAATAAAGATAAGTATGAAAACACGACTAAGCTGTTCATGCAAATACTACACAAACTTAAATATAATTGAAACAAACGTGGATATTCACGAGACATAAAAATACGCACTTTAGCTCTAAAGATCAACTATGAAAACACACTTAACCTATTCATGCAAATACTACACAAACTTAAAATAAATTGAAACAAACGTGGATATTCACGAGACATAAAAAATGCACTTTAGCTCTAAAGATCAACTATGAAAACACGCTTAACCTATTCATGCAAATACTACACAAACTTAAATAAAAGCTGAAACAAAAGACATAAAAATACGCACTTTAGCTCTAAAGACCAACTATGAAAACACGGATAAGTTATCATGCAATTACTACACAGACTTAAATATAATTGAAACGAAATCCGTAAAAATACTCACTATAGTCCTGTTCAGATCGGGGTTGTGGTCTGTGAGTTGTGAACAAGTGCGAACTGTATTGCTTGTGAGCTGCCTGTATTTATTAGGGGCTAACAGAGAGAACACGCCCTCTATCACTGCCCCCCATGCTAGATAGAAAAAAAATCTATTAATGTTTTACAGAGACATCATGTCTGCTAAGCACCTTGAAACAATATTTCACACCCGAAGCGTCACCATCATGTAATAGTTATATTTTAATTTACAGATGTTAAACTAAAAGAGCAGGAGGCTGCAGCTTGAAAAAGAAAACACACCCATACGAAAACGTCCGAGCACCTCCACACCGTTTAATTCACCAATCTCTGAAACTACACTACACGTCTCATACTTGTAAGCATATATGTTACGCAGTTCTATAGTGTAGTTATACACGCAGATAAAAATTTCTGCGGTAACTAGTTTTATTTACCTGTGTCAAGTTAGCTTTGTGAGTGTGTTGTGCGCATTCATGTATGCTATATTTATTTACAGCTGCTAGAGTATCGCCCGTGAGGTTTGATTTTGAGGGAGAAAACAGCCCCATACGGCGGCGCCCCCAGCAGCGAGATGTCTTTTTAATTCAGCATTCTCTGTAGATCAGCCCCGGGCATAATTGTAAGTATATATGTCTAGGCCGATCTATACTGTACTAATACAAAAACAATCATGCATCGGTTTCACAGATAATCGGTGCTAGTACTTTACAAATATCGCGTTGAATCAGAGCCATGTGGCTCATGTAGCTCTTCCTATATCTCCCCCACTTAGCGGTTAACTACACCACGATCTTTTCTTTAGTTACGGAGGATCGTCATTCGCGAGTTTTGCAGCAGCGCAATTATGGATTTGAGAAAAGAACGGAGGAAACTGAGCCTCTTTCACAGGGTGTTCGCAGATCGTGAAGAAAACGACGCGCCAACCGAGCACCCGGGAATGCTGAGAGTAGTCGGCTTAAGAATATAGTCTGTGTCAAGCTACAGAATCTGCAAATAGCAACGTGGAAGCAGCAGCTGCCAATTCAGCCGATGCATTAGCGTCAAAGAAACGCGCGGTATCGCGCCGTCGTGTAAGTAAGAAGCAGAAGGATGCTGGTCGATCGCCTTACCCTCAACACCCGTATGGACTGGTGAACACACCAAAATGTTTCTTGACATGTCTGCACAGAAACGAGCATAATAAACTCTCGCAAACAGGCTTAAAATCTTCTGCGACACGTATAAAGACTGAAAAAGTGCGTGTCCAACACCCGACATTATCGCAGAACTGTGCGATTTTAAACAAAATTAGCAAATGAATGATTTTAAAACAAAATTATGCAACTGTACATCAACTTCTGTGAAATAAACCTGTCTGCCTGAGAACGTGTGGTTATGAATTGAAAAATAATAAAATGATCACGCTTTAAACCCCCTAGGGGCCGGACACGAGCCCCAGCGCATTTACACAACAATAATGACCCTGGAAATGTCAGCATTCACATATTATGAGCTAGAGTACATGGCACTGGGTGCTTCTGGTACGACATGAGAGTCCGAAACACAGGTGTTAAAAAGTTTGTACAGGTCCGAAACCCCGGTATGTTAAAAAAGTTTGTACAGGTATGCTAAAAAGTTTGCACCAATTTTTTTGTTGAATGCTGATCAAAAATCGTTGCATAGGTGGCGGGCCAGTGCCAAAATAGGCCTTTCTGGCATGGCATGAGAGTCAGAAACACAGCTATGGTTAAAAACTATGTACCTGATTTTTGTTGAACGATGCTCAATATCGATGCATAGGAGTGGGCATGTGCCCAAAAAAGGGGCCCGGGACACGTCCCAACAGGTCTGTCTTTTATATCTGAGGGGCTTAGCGTCTTTAAAAATAGTCATGTGCAACAAGAACGCTGCGCATCCCAGGCTTCAGTTGGTCATGTGTGTAGCTCATAGCGGGAACGTTAACATTCAACATGCCTTGAGAGGGTTTGTGAAGCAACTCGCTCAATATTTTCTAGATGACTATGCGTGTGTTAACGGCCAGCACATAGTTTTTGAATTTCACTATTTGTTTTTTTCCACGGCTGTCCCGTGACCAGGACTTGTCCAGGCATGCCCGGACATGCCCGGACTTGTCCAGGCATGTCTCACATGGTCCCTATATGTCATTCACAATATGTCTATCATAATTAAAATATAAAACTCCTCTGTACATGATCCTTAAGCAAAATAAAAAATATAATGTAAAATAAATCTGTGAAGGAGCAAAATGTTTTAAAAATAAAAAATATAATGCAAAATAAAATCTGTAAAGGCAAAAATGTTGAAAATATGGTGTCTCACATGGACCCTATATGTCAGTTCACAATATGTCTATCAGTATTAAAACATAAAAATCCTCTGACATTATTGTGAAGGGGTTAAAAGAGGCTTCATGGTTGATATGATAAGCTGATCAGAATAGCTAGCATCATGAGAGCTGCTATGGATGAAAAGTGGTAGCGTACGCATAACTAATATTGAAAAATATGGTTCTCACTGGACCCTATATGGCAGTTCCAATATGTCTAGCAGTATTAAACCCTAAAAACTCCTGTACACATCCTTAAGCAAAATAAAAAAAAAATGCAAAATAAATCTGTGAAGGAGCAAAAATGTTGAAAAATAGGTGTCTCACATGGACCCTATGTCAGTTCACAATATGTCTAGCAGTATTAAACCATAAAAATCCTCTGTACATGATCCTTAAGCAAAAATAAAAAATATAAATGCAAAAAAAAATCTTTGAAGGAGCAAAATGTTGAAAAATATGGTGTCTCACATGGACCCTAAAATGTCAGTTCACAAATGTCTATCAGTATTAAAATATAAAAACCCTCTGTACAAAAAACTCCTCTGTACATGATCCTTAAGCAAAATAAAAAAATAAATGCAAAATAAATCTTTGAAGGAGCAAAATGTTGAAAAAAAAGGTTGTCTCACATGGACCCTATGTCAGTTCACAATATGTCTACAGTATTAAACCATAAAAACTCCTCTGTACATGATCCTTAAGCAAAATAAAAAAAATATAATGCAAAATAAATCTTTGAAGGAGCAAAAATGTTGAAAATATGGTGTCTCACATGGACCCTATATGTCAGTTTCACAATATGTCTATCAGTATTAAAATATAAAAACTCCTCTGTACATGATCCTTAAGCAAAATAAAAAAATATAATGTAAAATAAATCTGTGAAGGAGCAAAAATGTTGAAAAATAAAAAATATAATGCAAAATAAATCTGTGAAGGAGCAAAAATGTTGAAAAATATGGTGTCTCACATGGACCCTTGTCAGTTTTACAATATGTCTAGCAGTATTAAAACCATAAAACTCCCC